>PKMM01010415.1:274344-297591 GCA_002933915.1 Eutrema heterophyllum
TTATAGTTTTTTTTTTCCATAAGTTTAATCCAACATTTGTTATATTATAAATTTAAACTAAAAAACACATTTTCAATAAATAATTAATTTTTAATTCTTAAGACACCCTTAAGGGTGTCACTAATGGAGGGTGAAAAACTAATGCATATTTAGTAGTGGATTTTAAATTAAAATATTATTAAATATAATATTAATTAATTCTTAAGACACCCATAAGAATATCACTAATGAGGATGCTCTTATGTACACTAAGTAATAAGTGGGGATTTAACAGTTCCTTTTTCAACAACATTAATTGGATAAGAAATTATTATACATGAATAGAACACTGAATAGTATTGTTTTTATAGACAGAAGAAAGATGGAATAAAACACCCCAAGACCAAAATGTTACAAAGCTGCCACCAAATCAATTATGATACGAATTCTGCTTCTTCTTCACAATTTTCCCCTTTCTTCTTCAAGGAATGAATTCACATTTCACCATTTTGGGCTTTAACCTACAGAGCCAATAATCCCAGAAGGAAGAAGCAAATCCTCTTTGTTCAAAACCAACACAACTTGAAATAAAAGAGGGGCAACAAATATGTAAGCAACCTGATTTGTGTGTTAACTGACAGTATTCTCTATTCCATTAGAAACACATTCTATCTATGATACGTTCTTTCAACAGGCTACCCAATTTCTAAAAGATGTGTATCATCAAGTGCAACTTTCTTAAGAAGAGAAGAATCCAATACCAATATAGAGGTCACACAGTTGGGACACGTGCAAATTGAACAAAAGAGACAGGACAGTACACAGATGCTTACCTAATAAGTTGTCTACAGTGAGTTGAAAAGTGCTTCTAAACCTCTCCATGACACCTACTCGAGTGCAGAATACAAAATTGGGAATGTCTACCACTTTAGCCAGCAACCCTTATTGCACCTATCTCATCAAGCTTTGAGCTCTTATGCTGCATCGAGTTAAATCGAGAGCCAAATCAATACAATTTACTAAAGAGATATTACTAGTTCTATAAAACCTTTGTGCAAACAAATTATGGTGGAATATTCCAAGTTGAGTACAAGTCAAATTTGAGCCCCACTGCATTACCATTACCTTGTTTTTCTTGTGCCTCTGAACGTCATTTAGATCTTCATCTCCATCGTGTTTCCTTTTCTAAAATATTAGTGACAATGCTCCTTGTGAATTCCATAGGATTGAAAAACCAAACAATATACAATGAAACTCTTATAGACCAGCCAAGATCTGCTAAATTGTATGCCAAATCAATAGTCAAGAAAGCAGTCCAACTCCAAAGCGACAAATACAAAAACTTCCATTAAACTATTCTTCTTTGGCAAGACAGACACCTGCAACAAACAGACATGTCTTACCTTATCATGATGTCTCTTAGAGTGATCGCCCGAATCGTGGTGGCCATTTTTGTCCTTCTTTCTGTCACGGTCCTTGTCTTTATCTTTATCTTTGCTTCTATCTTTATGCTTGTGCTTGTGCTTCTTATGCTCTCTATCTTTTTCCTTATCCCTGTCCTTGTGTTTTTTATGTTTCCTGTCTTTATCTTTTGACTCACTTTTTGACTTTGACGCAATCGTAGGAGCTCCCTTCTCTGCCTGAAAGAAAAAATAGTGTGTGTTCATGTTCTAGTACCTAGGACAATCCTATTCAAAGGATATCCAGATGTAATTCACCTTATCTCAGGGGTTTATTCTCAATTAACCAAAGAACTTCATGTTAGAGGAAATAGGACATTCATTATTTGACCCAATTTTCTAGTTCAATGCAATGTCAAATATTGATACTCGTATGAAAAAAAAACATCGTATCTTCAAGTAAAAATTCAAAACAACCAAGAGAGAGCAGATTCTTACAAGAGGCAATTCAACAGGAGTCGTATCATTTAGTTGGAAAGCCTCCTTAAGCTCATCTATATCAAAAGGTTGGATGCGAGTGTTAGTCTCCCGGCTCTGTGACGTGTTCTGAATAAGCTGATCTAATTGCATTCCTTCTCCTTTTCTGATCTCTGTGTCCCCAACCACATTGTGAAGGTAATGGGCATCTGATAGAGATGCGGGAAGTGATTTTTTGCAAAAGAATTCATGGTGTTGAAGTAGTTTGTATTGAGATATAAGATCCACGGCACCACACAACTCTCTGGGACCTGCACTTATGATAACCAGCAGCAGATTGACCTCAAGGTGACCCAGACGAAAAAAGAAAGGAAAATGAGCCACATAATGGAAGAAGCTCCAAAATTTGAAACCAATTTACCTCCAAATTTTGTACGTTCAGGTTCCATCTTCTTTATCGCACTCTGAATTGCTTTTGCATGATCACTGCAATATGATTCCTACAAAAGGAAGAATTCAAAGAAGCATTGAGTGCCAAGGAAAGAATACTAATACACGAAAACATTTGCAAATACAGAATCGATACTGCCTAAACTAACAATTTTTAGCCCAAACAATACAAAAACCACAATAACTGTAACTAATCACCAGCTCATATTGAATAGTGACCGAAACTGTTGGAGTCTCAACAAAACTAAGAGCTAAGAAAATATCTGAATCAGCATAAATTGCCATCCAAACTCAAATTTTCTCCAAAATCTCCTGAAACCCTCATACTCCAAGCTCGAGATAGTGAAACTAGCATCAGAAAGAAAACCCGAGAAATGGCAAATATTGTTGAAAGTTTGTATTAGTAAAATCATACACGAATTTTGGATCTAGTCAACAAGAAAGTTTCTTCATTTGTGCTATGTAGAAAAGCTATGAATAATAATCAGACAGCGAGGTAATCACTAAGAAATGAGACATTTAGAGTCGATAAAAGGAATTCCGAAACACGAAAGGATTGAAATTTGAAAACAAAACAAGCCAGAGATAAGAAAGCGCAATCCCAGATTCAATTGGTGCGAGAAAGGATCGAAGCAAAGAGAAACAAGCGCCATACACGTTTGACAAACCAGATCTCGTTGAGAAATCTAGCTGCGGCCTGTATCCAGCCCTCTGGCGCCCAAACAAAACAAATCAAAAGCAGCGGAAACGGGAGAAAGTTGTTGTTCTTGGGGGTATCCGATTTCCCGCGCAAATTTGATTAAGCAGTGAAGGAGAAGGGGACAGAGATCGAGGAAGGTTCGAGACGAGAGAGGGAGAAGGGAGTCTAGTTAGGGTTTCAGAGTTTCTGTTTCTTAACCAATGGGGAAAAAATTCTCTCGTCTTTTTATTTTTTCCGTTGGCTTATCAATCTATATTTCGGGCTTTTATTTATATTTTTATGGGTTCCGCGTTGGCTTCACGCGCCCTGGTCACGGCCCAAATACACAGAAAAATTATTGTCTCCATAACAACCATATCGGTCGGTACACACGATTTCATGAACCCTCTCAATCTAAGATTTTTTTTTAAAAAAAAATAAAATAATCTAGAAATGATAATCAAACCATTCTAACATCTTTTGTGACATACTTAATCGAATATAAGATTTTATCAATTTACATTTTAAATAATTTATTTATGTTTTCGCAATTAACATTAACTAAAAAAGATTGTACCAAAATAACATGGACAACGAGAATTCAGAATCTACAATTTCATATGCTGCACTTGTGGTGAGACAGTTAACATCACTGGTTTATGATATATGAATTATGAAGGCATCTCTTACTTTTAGAGCTTGAAATCTTATTGCTCCGAGACATGCAACATATATAACTCTTCCAATTATCTGTGATAACGATTAATACGTTGTGTATAACATCAGAGGTGGCCATGGTTGGCAAGAAGAATAAGACAAAGTGTTTGGCTAGAAGAAAAGAGAAAAATAGTATTTTTATGGTTTTGAGTGTTTAGACCTGGAGCTCTAATTCAGTTTAAACGATGGTTTTGTCTGATGTAGAATAAATGAGTGACATGGGATATATATNAGAGGAATTATATAAGTCTCGTTATACAGTGGGATAATTGAGTATTTGGTTATCGAAGTCTCGTTACTACTTACCGGTATTTCTTGACAAATGTCGAAAGTTGATGATATTTGGTTATCGAAGAATCACACCCATGTGATATAATATAGTTCGTTCCTCTTTAGTCATAAATAAATCATATAATAAAACAAATTAAAGATTAAAAGAGTAATATTTTAGAAAGACGAAATAAAATGAAGCAAAATCTATACATATAAATAAGAGGGGACATTCAAGTGGGAAGTGGGATTTTCATGTATGTGAGTGTAAATGTGGGTGTGGAATAACACAATGAAAAAGGGAGTGAAGACAACATCATTTTCCCCAAAGAAAGCTAAGTCATAGAATCATCACTCCAATTCCCTTTTTGGCCCCTTCTTCTCTCTTTTCTATTTTCTTTCTACTTTGACCCTTTACTTCATTACTATCTACATGCTTTTTGAAACCCTCATTACTCTCTAAATCAACCACTAAAAGTAAAAAAAATTAACCACACTAATTAACACCACTGACCATTTAATCCAGCTAATACCTTTGGACATGATTCAACCAAAGCTTGGTTAAGAAATATAATGATATTACAAAACCTCTACTTTCTGCTCTTTATTTTTAGAAAGTGGTGAAGACAAAATAAAGGGAGAGCAACAAACTTTTGGAGCAAGTCATAGGTTAAAAGCCCCATAGCTTTTTCTTCCATCGCTTTCATTCCTCTCTTCTCATTCTAACAGGCTGAGAGAGAGAAAGAGAATTTAAGAGATCTTGATCAGATATTCTATTTTATTCCCTCTTATGTCTTCTGAAAATCGATTCTAAAATCCATCTCTCTGAGAGAAACTCTATTTATCTTGAAGATTTTGTAGAGATGGGAAATCACTACTCTAGAAGAAAATCTCGGAAACACATCACTACTGCTGCCTTCATCATCCTTCTTCTTCTTCTGTTTCTGTTTCTTTACGCTAAAGCTTCATCGTCGTCGTCTCTTGGTATTCATCACCACTCAACTGCTGGAAGCTTGAAGAAACCTGGAATTTTGGATCCAAAGCTTCATGATCTTAATTCCAATGCTGCGTCAAGCGGATCAAGATATACTAATGAAGGTGCTGAAAATGTTTTTGAAGATGACAAGAGAAGGGTCTTCACAGGTCCTAATCCTTTGCACAATAGATAATTTTTTTGCTTTTTACAAGTTTTGTGAATTTTTGTCTGAATAAAATACATTTGTGCAAACAAAAAAACCCATATTTATTTACTTTTTTTTACACTGATATACATGATTATATCGTACGTGATCTGCCGTGATTTGTAACTTATGTTCTATTTGGAGGAGTGAGATTTTAAGAGTGTTGAACAACGAGTCTTTGAAAATAGTAAATCCTGCTTCTTGATTTTCTTTCCCTATGATATTCTTTTAATTAAGATGAGTATTTTTAGGTTTATCAATAATACGCATGATTATCTTTTCTTTCCTTTGCTATGAATATGAAACTGGTGGAAATTTCGTGTGGTACGAATATTTTGATGATGATAAATTGAACATCATTGTTGATGCCAAAGAAAGAAAAAAGAAAAATTGAACATCATTGTTCAATTGAAATTACGATAAAGCTAATATCTTACAGTCGATTTGTATGATGTGAAAGATAGTAGATTACAACAGGCTAATTCATGCTTGCAATATTAACTATAATTGATTTGCAAAATTTATCGCATTTTTTCTGTTCAACGCATATTTTATTACTACTACAGAAAAGCTATTTAAAGACAATTACTTACTATGGAAAAACCTGTAATACACTAATAAACACTATGGGGCAAGGAAAATAAAATTACAAACATACAAAATGTGAACTTCGTCTGCAACAGAAACGACAATTCTTAGTTTTAACATGATACAGTTTGGTACTGTACAGTATAACTTTATGTACCGCGAATCATACACATTGCATTTTGCTACGACTTTTACATTTTACTAGGTTTGTCGGAATAAGATACGACCGGAACTAAAAGATGAAAAACAAAATCATATTACATTCTCATTGAATATTCGAGATGAAATGTAAGGACAAGAAAGAGATTTTTCAGAGTCAAAATCAAAAATCAAAAAAAGAGAAATTAACATTTAGGGATATACAAAACTAGTAAAAGATTCCGACTAAACATGGAGAATTTGGAAAAGACTTCCTGTTTCCAACTAAGAAATGAAATAATGTCTGAAACGTAACTTTTTCTACCATATAAGATGAGAATCATAATTAGATGAACACGAGAAGAGAATTTTGACCACTCATACATAATTATGATAAACAAAAAAAGCAAAAAGAGAGTTGAAGTATCTCCACATAATCAAACATTTGGAAGCATACTGTAATGAAGACACGAATTTAGGAGTTTAATAAGTATCTCTTTGCAGCTTCAGGATCCAACTCTTCATACACCTGAAATCAAAACACATGAGAAGAAAATGTTCCCGGCATTAGTACCGATCTGCAATAACCGTCTTTGGAAGATAATGTGTGAGTGTGACACATACAAGTTTCTTGTGGAGTTTCTCGAAAGCCTTGCAAAACCTCTCTGCTTCAACCTCGCCAACCTGCAACAATAAGTTGTTCATTAAAATTTAAAAGCAAGTTAACATCCCAATAGGTGAATAGAAAAAACTTTCTCAGTATAATGTAGTAGAATCAGAGATGAAACAAGAATCATTTCTTTCAGTGAAAGTATCTAAGTTCACAAGTCATGAACGAATTAATCGATCTCCTTTCCCATGAAAATCGCTTAATCACAATACCGCATCAAATGCGATAACTATAGGAAAACTTTGTTTGCTAAAATTACGAGCTTTAACTCTAAATCTCATCCAACAACAAGAAACGTAAGACAAAGTCGCTGGTGATAATTACCTTCTTCGCAGCAGCCGTTTTCAGCTTAACCCAGAATGTAGATGTATCTGTCAAAAGAAGTCCACAAATCAGGATAAAGGATGCAAAATTATATGCAGCAAAAAGATGATGCATATGTATAGCAATCTTACTCATAACAATCATAAAACTGCATGCTTCTTCTACAGCATAAGAGCTAAATTCATATAAGTGTATAACAGTAGCATACAGATGCCGGCAATTTGTAAAGCAAATGCATGTATAAATAGGTTTAGATTTTGTTTTGGCTGAACGGAGCATGGATACTTCATTTCATTGGTCAGATAACGTGAAAACTATATCCAAAGTTAGCTGAGAAAAATACATATGACAAAACAAAATTACAAAAAATGAAAGGTTATAATCGGATCAAATGTCAGAATTCTAAGACAATCAGACAGGACAACATGCCCAATTATCAACGCAGGTGTTCACCTCGTTTGTCTTGAAAACACAACAAAAGCTAACAAGTAGGCAACAAGATTCCTTTTACAATCTTCTTGATCCAAAAACGAAATCACATAGATGATTTTTCTCTTTAATGAAGGAAAACAATATCTCTTAGCTTTATCTCTGAAACCGATTTGTGTTACATAATTCAAAGGAGCAGTTACACCCAGTTAGTCAGAATCCCAAGGTAAGGAAAAAAGGTGCATACCTTGATCAGTCTTACAATCTTTCAAGTCTTTTGGCTCAACAACACTCGGTGCATCGTGCCATTCGCTTACCTGCTTTGAGTGATTTTAAGTTCCGTCACATTTCAAGCGTATAGCATCATAAGCAAATAAAGAAAAAGAGCCTTAAGACCTCAGAATGTACCTCTCGCTCAACAATTGACTGTGAAGTTGATTGCTTTGAACTTGAAGAATCTAAATCAGCCTGCAACCAAAAAAAAAAAAACATAAATGATACCATTAACCGTGACGTATAAAACACACCGAGTAATGAATCAATTCTCGATCAGATGAAAATCCAGCCTTAGAGGATATATACCGACATTTGTAATTGTGCATTATAACAATCTTAAGAACACTATTTACTCCCAATCTCAGGAACGTCAAAGATGTTGACTACGAGACAATTTCAAGATCCGAGGTGTAGTCGCATCATTCAGAGCACTGATCACTTTACCAAATCATAACAGAGAGAAATTCAGGAAGAAAGATCAAAATAAGACCTAAGAGGCAAAAATGAGCACCAAGTTGCAAGTAAAAGCCCTTTCGACGCATACACTACTGCGAAATAAGGAAATTAGGGTTTTCAGAAGAACCAAGTTCGTGTCAAATAAATTGACAGTAGCAGCAGCAAGCAACAAATGTCCGGAGAAAAAAGGGAAGAGAGAAGAGAGAAGAGAGATATACACGGTGGTCGCGAGAGCGTACGACGGGGAAGAGATGGAGGAGGCTACGAAACTCTTGCTCGTCCATGGCTTCCTTTTCTTCGATTTCTCCTCCGATTCTCTCTCTTGTCTCTCTTAAAGTTGAATGTTCTAAACTACCCTTAATGCTCTGCTCTCTCTCTCTCTTCAGGCTTTGGAAAAATCACAATTTTAATCTGCTTTTAATTGATGTTAAAAACAAAAAAAACAAATTAACAATTATTAAGAACATGATTGTGGAAGATTGCAAAGATAATACCGAACCACAAGCTGGAAAATGGAAATTATGGTAGGAGCTAACCATTGTTATACCAAACATCAAAGCCGCCAATTAGTTTCAACAGTTATGGAGTTTGTAAGGACAGTCATCGTGAACAACTAGTCTACGCTCAATCCTACTTTTGGTTTGTGTTGAAACCCCAAAAAATCTCTATAATATTATTATATATTTTTGAAAATGAATTTGTTTTGTAAATTATTATATGAAATATCATTACAAATAAAAAAATAATTGAAATAAGAAAAGATATAATTATCTTTTAAAATTATTGATGAAAATATAAAAAATAATGTTAAAAAAAAAAACATATATATAGAAAATAATTATAAAATTAACAGTTATATATACAATCATTAGTTAAACATATTATAAAATTTAGATAAATTTATTTTTTCATAAATTTCAAAACAATTTTTTAAAAAAAATTATCCCCTTGAATCCTACTTAATTATAATCCGGGAACGAATTATTTGAAGTAGCAAGAGCATAATAATAAATAAATAAATAACACAATTGACTCCATTTATAACACCCCACAAATAAAGATTTTAGCTCCGACTTCACTTTTACACAGAGACAATCACAAACAAGACATACGAAACTCAATAAAACATATACGGGCAAGGAAAAAGAACAAGAGATGGTGATAAAAAAACGGTAAATATCAGAGCATTTTCACTCATGATCCAATAGCTCCCCTTCTTCATCCTCGTCTTCTTCATACTCGCCTTCTTCATCTGCAGTTGCGTCTTGGTATTGCTGGTACTCAGAGACGAGATCGTTCATGTTGCTCTCAGCTTCAGTAAACTCCATCTCGTCCATTCCTTCACCTGTGTACCAATGCAAGAAAGCTTTCCTCCTGAACATGGCAGTGAACTGCTCACTCACCCGCCTAAACATCTCTTGGATCGACGTGGAATTCCCAACAAAAGTCGATGCCATCGAGAGACCTCGAGGCGCTATGTCACAGACGCTTGACTTGACGTTGTTTGGTATCCATTCCACAAAGTAGGAAGAGTTTTTGTTCTGCACGTTTATCATCTGCTCGTCCACTTCTTTTGTACTCATTTTGCCACGGAACATTGCCGAGGCTGTTAGGTATCTGCCGTGACGCGGGTCTGCTGCGCACATCATGTTCTTTGAATCCCACATCTGTTGGGTGAGCTCAGGGACGGTGAGTGCGCGGTACTGCTGGGACCCACGGGAGGTGAGAGGGGCAAAACCGACCATGAAAAAGTGGAGGCGAGGAAAAGGGATGAGGTTCACTGCAAGCTTCCTCAGATCGGAGTTGAGCTGACCCGGGAACCTAAGACAGCATGTAACTCCACTCATGGTTGCAGAGATCAGATGATTCAGATCACCAACTGTTGCAGAAAAACCATCACCAAATCAGCAAACAGTTAAGATAGAAAAAATCATAATTGGAGATCGAATCAAGGACGGATTGATATTACCAAACAACAACATTCATGGTTGCCGACATTAGTGATTCAAATTTCACCCCAAAAAAAATAAACTGCATAACAAAAAAAAGGAAATGGAAGGAACTTACAGCTAGGAGTGGTAAGCTTAAGTGTTCTAAAACAGATGTCATAAAGGGCTTCATTGTCCAGAACCATACACTCATCAGCATTTTCAACCAGCTGATGAACTGAAAGTGTAGCATTGTATGGTTCGACCACTGTGTCTGAGACCTTAGGTGATGGGAAGACAGAGAAAGTAAGCATCATCCGATCAGGATACTCTTCCCTGATCTTAGAGATCAGCAGAGTTCCCATTCCAGACCCGGTGCCTCCACCAAGCGAGTGACATACTTGGAAACCTGAAAAAAGATCATAATTATACAAAACCATAATTCAAAGGCCTTCAATAAACTTTTCTTGGGTCTGAAAACAGAAACAAAGAGTTTGCATACCCTGAAGACAGTCACAATTCTCGGCCTCCTTGCGTACAACATCAAGTACCGCATCAATAAGCTCGGCTCCTTCAGTGTAGTGGCCTTTAGCCCAGTTGTTTCCAGCACCAGATTGCCCGAAAACAAAGTTGTCGGGTCTGAAGATTTGACCATAAGGTCCAGTTCTGACACTGTCCATAGTACCGGGCTCAAGATCCATGAGAATGGCACGAGGAACATATCTTCCGCAGGATGCCTCGTTATAGTAAACATTTACCCGCTCCAACTGCAGATCAGAGTCTCCAGTGTAACGACCAGTGGGATCAATCCCGTGCTCATCACAGACAACTTCCCAGAATTTTGAACCTATCTGGTTCCCACATTGGCCACCTTGAATGTGAAGGATTTCTCTCATCTTCTATTTAGCTGAAGCAAGTGCACAAACAAGAACCGCGATTAGAAATCAACATAAAAAAAACCAACGGATATGAAGGTAAAACAATCTGTATCAGATCCAAATGACAGTTAGATCGAATGTCAACAGCTGAATCTCGAGATCCGAGATCAAACAATCTGTATCAGATCCAAACAAATCAATCCAACAAACAAAAAAGTAAGAAGAAGCTTTGGAAACAAACGGAAGATGACAGAAGAAAATAATAAGAGAGAAGCATATCGGAAACACGAACGCCTTACAGAAAACTCCGATTTCAAATAGCACCACGTTTTCAAGTGATTGTAGATCAAAATTGAAGTTAAGACGAAAACGGAACAAATATGAAAGAGATCAAGAGATTTGGAAGAGAGGGATTCAATCAAAGTATCACAGTGAGTAGAAGTAGTTTATCCGTTCAATTTCCCTAGATTTCTCAGCGTCCAGAGAGTAAACAATACATACGAGACTTAAAGAGTAAACAGAATAAAGTAGTAACTCACGGATAAGAAAATAGAGAGATTCCCGGCGAGATTAGGACGATCGAGTACGACGGTGGTTCGATCGAAGTGAATGCAGGGGGTGAGAGTGAAGATGGTGGATTTATTTATGAAAGAGTAAGAAGAGGGAAAGGTAAATTGATCCAACGGCCCTAGTTAATTCCATCTCTGAGAAGCTGGATGCCGTTGGATGGTGAGATATCAACGTTGTAGATGGGCCTTCTGTGAGATATACTTTGATGCGGGAGCTACTTGTTTATCATTGGATTGTGATTGTCGGTTCTTCTTCCTTCGCTTTCACTCTCACATAAATCATTTATTGTCAAACGAAATGTAAAATCTCTCTACCTGAGGAACAATGACCATTGGACCATTGGTATAACTTACAAAAGATGAAAAGTTCTATACATTTTCAAGATTTCTGATTCCAAATGCAAAAGAAATTTGATATCTCAATTTCATATGTAATATGATCAACAAAGGAGGAGAAATTAGAGAAAACAATATCAAAGTTCAGAATTTAGAACTTAGAACTTAAAACTAAGAAAGAAAAAAATAAAAAAATAAAAAAAATTTCAATTACAAAACATTTAACTACCGATCAACTACAAGTTTGAGCAAATATAAACATAAAATTGATAAGCAAAGCGTTGATTCATCACAAGTCACTGGTCATCATAATCACCACCAAATGCAATATGTCTCACACTTGTATCTCCATCTCAAGTGCATGCATGCTTCATATAGTATCGTCATTGTCATAATCAACATCATCAGAATTTAGACATATGTCGAAGGGTACGCCTCCAACGAAGAACTCATGCAAGAGAAACATCACATGACCAACAGCTTCCAGATCATGATCAACGATATCTCATAACTTCTCAGGAGTCGAAAGATATGGAAAACGACAATAAAGGTTGTTAAACTGTTAAGCTTCAAGCTACAAACTCTTGTAACAGAATGTATATGTATTGATATCAAAGGGAATTACAAGAGCAAGCATCCATTGTTATCGATCTCATCGCGATCGATACCCAGAGGACTCATCTCGTCACTCTCAAGATTACAACAATGAATGAATGAATAATCCTCCAACTACAAACTCGAGTAATATAAAAGCAATAAACGTAAACGACAAACACTCTAAAACAGCTAGAGTCTTCTTGGTCAACTCATAATGTTGACTAGTCTTCCTTATCTGTTGTTGCTTTCTTCTTCCAACCCTTGTAACTCCTTCCTCTTTCTCATGTATACATTATGCAATCTATCAATACCCCGCCCAATGAGACGCAGCTTGTCCTCAAGCTTGAAAGATGGGTATTGCTTCTCGAATTCAAAGGCCAGAAACCAAGTCGCTTCATGTGTTGGCAAATTCTTCCAAGTAATGAGAACTTCCAAGTAACATTGAGCATTGTAGCGAGTCTCTAACACTGTCTCTGCCTCTAAAATGAACTCACCAGCGTCCGAAAATATCTCTGGTAAAGCAGTAAAGACCCCCTAATCTCCAATCACTGCTTTCAGTTGAGAGACATGAAAAACAAGATGCACTTTTGAAGACTCGGGTAACTTCAACCACTAAGCTGCTTTACCAATTCTTTCCATTACTTCAAAGGGCCCATAAAACCTTACGGCAAGCTTCTGACACAACCTTCGAGTGACAGAGTGTTGCCTATAGGGCCGCAACATAAGATAAACCATATCTCCCACTTTAAAAGAGATCTCCCTTCGATGTTTATCTACAGATGCCTTCATAAGAGATTGACCATGGACCAAATATTCCTTAATCTGAGCCAACATTCTATCTTTGTCTCTCATCAAAGTTTCCAGCTCAAAATTAGAAGTTGAACCTTCCTCGAAAAAGAGTAGAGTTGGTGGATCCCTGCCATAAACCACATTAAATGGAGTTGTCTATCAAGAGGAAGGATAATTGGTGTTAAACCAATATTTTGCCCAATGCAAGAAAGTGAACCACGTCTTTGGATGGCCTGAAGCAAAGCAACGTAAATAAGTCTCCAAACAACGGTTGGTGACCTCTGTTTGCCCATCTGTTTGAGGATGGAATGCAGAGCTAAATTTCAATTTAGTGCATGCCAACCTGAAGCACTCCTTCCAAAACTTTCTCAAAAAAATCCTATCACGATCCGATACAATAGAGTGGGGAAAACCATGTAGCTTAACCACGTCTTTGATATATTTTGATGCTACATATGTCGAAGTGAGTGGATGTCTCAGGCCAATGAAATTACTGTATTTACTCAGTCTATCCACTACGACCAGTATCACATTGAATCCCCCAGATGCATGTAAGCCTTCCACAAAGTCTAAACTGATATCTTACCAAAATTTGTCTGGAATAGGAAGAGGTTGAAGCAACCATGCTGGTAATAACGTTGAGTACTTATGGGTTTGACAAACTCCACAGGCCGCAACATAGTTTTGAATCCTTGTTTTCATTTCCTTCCAATGAAACAGCCTCTGAATCCTCTTCAAAGTTTTTGATACCCCAGAATGACCACCCATATAGCCATCATGAAACTCATGTAGGATCAAAGGAATCATTGTTGAAGTTGGTGGAATCAGCAATTTGTTCTTGTACCAAAGTCTATCATTTTTCAGTGTAAAACCCTTCTTCACTGGCTCTGAAGCTAACATCTTTGCTTTAACTCCTTGAATATACGCATCTGCTTTAATCCCTTCATATAAAGTCTGCAATTGAATTGTCTAAGGTACTGTCAAAGCCAACAAGTCTGCAGAAATTACTGCACCCAACTCCTGAGTTATCCTTGAAAGAACATCAACAGCCTTATTCTCGGCTCCATGTTTGTAGATTATCTCAAACTGATAACCTAATAACCTTTGTAGCCAACGTTGATTCCCCATAGAAACCTCTCGTTGTTCCAAAAGAAATTTTAGACTCTTTTGATCTATGTGAACAATGAACTTCCTGCCAATTAAGTAATGTCGCCATTTTTGAATTGCCAAAACAATTGCCATCAATTCTCTCTCGTAAATAGGTTTCATTTGCTCCCTTGTAGTCAACCCATGACTGAAATACGCAATGGACCTTTTATGTTGCATTAAGACACCCCCCAATCCGTACCCAGATGCATCTGTTTTGACAATGAAAGTATCTTCAAAATTTGGTAACACCAACACTGGAGCAGTAATCATTGCTTCCTTAAGTGAATCAAAAGCTTCCTGAGCTTTAGCTGACCATTCGAAACAGGCCTTCTTCAACAATTCTGTCAATGGTCTTTCTGTCAATGGTCTAGCTAGACAACCATAACCCTTGATAAATATGCGGTAGTAACCTGTGAGACCCAAGAATCCTCTTAAAGCTTTGACATTCTTCGGAGTAGGCCAATCTTTCATTAACTTAGTCTTTTCTAGATCAGTAGCCACACCTTTCTCTGAAGTAATATGTCCGAGATAATCAACATGTTGTTGACCGAAGAGGCACTTCTTCTTATTAGCAAATAGCATCTGATCCACAAGCACTTGCAAAACCATTTTCAAATGATTTTCATGATCTTCCAATGATGAACTATAGATGAGAATATCATCAAATATCACCAAGACAAACTTCCGTAAGAATAATCTGAAAATCTGATTCATAAGAGCTTGAAACGTTGCTGGAGCATTCGTCACACCAAAAGGCATCACTAGAAATTCATAGTGACCCTCATATGTGCGAAATGCTATCTTATGAATATCAGCTTCTGCCATTCGGATTTGATGATACTCGAACCGTAAATCCAACTTAGAAAAGATCCGTGCACCATGTAACTCATCTAAAAGCTGGTCTATCATCGGAATGGGGTATTTATCCAACACAATAGCTTTATTCAATGCCCTATAATCAACACAAAATCTCCAGCTTTGGTCTTTCTTCCTTACCAATAAGACTGGACTGGAGAAAGGACTTTTACTGTGTTGTATAATTCTGGAATTGAGCATCTCAGTGACCATCTTCTCCATAGCCTCTTTACTGGCATGTGGATAACGATACGGCCTCACTGACACTAAATTCACTCCAGGAAACAGTGTGATGGAATGCTCACTACCTCGGATGGGAGGTAAACCATAAGGTACATCAAAAACATGTTGATACTGATCCAAGATAGACATCAACAAATCTGGTATTTGTTCTTCAGTTGCTTGACAGCCTAATTGTTAAATTCTATACTCACTCCTTTGCTCTTCACGGTCAGGACAAGAGATAAAGATTTCAGAGATATTTTCTGAGTTTGTAAATCGATATCACCTATTAACCTCACTTTTTTGCCTCCATAGTTAGAGATCCATTCATGCAACTCCCAGTCAACCTCACATTTGCCCAGAGTTCTCAACCATTGCACTCCTAAAATCACATCAGCGCCCCCAAGTACTAAAGAAATGAATCTGAAGTGAACTCCACACCTTGCAAACAGAAGTCAACATGCTTGCATACACCCATACCGTCAGCTATAATACCAGTTCTCAGCTTCACTTGAAGATTCTTGTAATGTTGTAAAGGAAGTTTGGCCTTTCGAACCACTTGAGGATCCACAAAGTTATGTGTGGCCCCACTATCCAGCATGAAAACGAGAGTAGTCTTGCCAATTGTTCCTCTCAGTTTTCTTGTAGATGGAGAATCAAGACCCATGAATGCATTAAAAGACAAGTGCATCATATGCATTTCATCATATGTGACTCTTCTTCTATCTCCATCATATTCTCATCCAACACTTCTAACTCATACCCATTCACTACTGTGATGACCTGTAATTCTCTATTAGGACAAATTGCTTCATGTCCCTTTGAGTATTTTGCATCACACTTTAAACAGATCCCCTTCCGTCTTTTGTCATCCAATTCTGCATCAATGAAACGTTGTCTCGGTCTGAATTTAGTCTTGTCAGTCAATGCTTGCCGCGGTGGTTGCCCTGTATTCACCATACCACTTTCCTGAGGTTGACTTGGAATAGAAGATCAACTCCAATTTCGTTGATGCGGCAAAGCGGATTTGTAATTAGTTGATATAGCTGACTTCTTAGATTTCCATTCTGGTCGATAAGCTTCACGAACCACCTTACAGAAAGCACTAGTTTCCATCTTTAAAACTACAATGATGTGATTACGCAGTCCCTAAGGTTCCTTCATACGAATAACTTCTTTCATTTCTGGTTTCAAACCATTGTAGAACACATTAGTCAAACTCTGATCATCCATACCAGTAACATGTGAAGAAAGTTCTTGAAACTCTGTCACATACTCTTTGACTGTCCCAGTTTGTTGAATACAACATAATCTCTTGTCTGGTTCTTCATCCAAAGAATCACCAAACCTATCAAACAATTGTTGTTTGAAATATGCCCAATCAACAAACATCTCCTGAGCAATTTCCCAATTAAACCAGCTCAATGTCGGACCTTCCAGACTGATTAAAACCAAATCCAACTTCTGTTCATCAGAATATTCGCCCAATCTGAAGAACCTTCCAGCTCGCGCAAGCCAACCAAACGACAGTGTACCGTCAAAAATAGGCATATCAACCTTGCTTAACATGCTGTCGCGATTTGCTAAAATACTAGAAACTCTCCGATAACCTAGCTGATTAACATTCGAATCGATTCCAGTAGGTTGAGAGAAAACCTGATTCATCGCTGACGACGAAGGCGACGGTTGAGCTCCTGAAGATGTCGCGATAGATTTTGGTAATGCACGCTCTTCTCGATGCGTCGGATCCAATTTGCTCTGAGTCGTCATGATCGAGGTAAGCATCTCCGATTGTAGATGCATCACAACTTCATGGTTCCCCATTCTCCGATCCAACGAAGCAATTGTTCGGCTAAGCACATCGGTTCTCTGCTCATTCCGTTGCCATCCTTCTTTAATAACTTCGATTTCAGCTTGCATATCCTTTTGCATCTCACTCTCCTCTGCTTGATCTACAGAAATCTCCATTTGCAAGGCTTGAATCACGAAATCCGAGATGTCGCACGCACCAATTTGTTAAGCTTCAAGCTACGAAATCTTGTAACGGAATGTATATGTATTGATATCAAAGGGAATTACAAGAGCAAGCATCCATTGTTATTGATCGATACCTAGAGGACTCATCTCGTCACTCTCAAGATTACAACAATGAATGAATGAATGAATAATCCTCCAACTACAAACTCCAGTAATATAAAAGGCAATAAAATAAACGACAAACACTCTAAAACAGCTAGAGTCTTCTTAATCAACTCATAATGTTGACTAGTCTTCCTTATATGTTGTTGCTTTCTTCTTCCAGCCCTTGTAACTCCTTATTCCTCTTTCTCACGTATACATTATGGAATCTATCATAAACTTCTCCACCATGACATCATATTCTTCGTTGATTGGTTTTTTATAGATAACATGTAAAAAATATCTCCAACAATATTGGAAAAAATGGAAGAGTTTTACGTCATGTCTCCATACAATGCTCCTACGATTGAGGATGATGACATCTCATACGACAAATTCATTTCTGTTTGGGACATGTTCTGTTGTTGAATTACCATTTACCAAAAAGCTTTTTCTTATTACACAGCAAGATCAATGATTTTTCCGATGTCACTTGACAGCCAAACTTTGATCTCGACATTAGTTTCTCTGCAAAAAACTGTTTTGATCTTGATATTCTCTTGCCAACATTAGTTTCTCTGCGAAAAACTGTTTTGATCTTGATATTTTCTTGCCATAAAAGCCAAAGTAAGATATGTCGACTACACTTTTAACATTGTTTATGGTAGATCATCTATACTAAAAAATAATCATGTAAAATTTTCTGGTCAATTTTGTTCTTGTTTGCGTAACACTAAACTCATATTTCAAAAGTTTCGCATATTATAAAGTTTCTTTGGAACAATCATGCTAACTTTATCGATAAATATATAAGAAAGAAAACTTTAAAAAGAAACTGTTTTAATGATATAAATAACAAAACCAATAATCTTTATCTCACCATCATCAATTTGTTCATTACACAAAGACGTACGTAATAATAAATAAAAGCTAAGAAAAAGTGTCGAATGGATCTTAAAAAAGGGGAAGCATAACTGTAAATATCAGAAAGAAGAGGGGTACAAACACAAATAATGGGTTTGTCTTGAAGAGAGCTTGTGGATCGGAATCAGATAGCGACAAAAATGAGGTGTGAAAAGAAGAGGGAACAATGCACATGAACCACCCTTGCGTCCCATGTGACCAGCCAACAGCTCACCTGACTTTATATTTTATTTTGTTTTTTCCTGTGGTATGATTTTATATAATAGGAAAAGTGGTTCACCAATTACCACTGGTTCACCGTTCACCAATTGGTGAAAACATATTTTATATAACAGCTCAATGTATTTTTATTTTTCAGTTAGTTTCTTGTCTTTTCCTTTCAACTCAATATTCTAATTTAGGCTTCTTCATAATAAGATTTTGTCGAGATGAAATGACTACAATAATATACAAGAGAAATAAGTCAAATTATTCATTAACAATGGACAACTCGACTTAAAAAAATTATGTATCTTTCGGAATGATCTTATATGTGATAGATTAGGAGGATTAACGAATATATTTTAAAATGTCTTTGATTAATCACGTGGTAAACGTCCACATTAATAAAAAATCCTTCCATATACCATTTGCACTCTAAATTCTGTTAAAAATCACTTTTGGATCTTTGAACACAGTTCGGTTAAGACTCTCCACTTTCGGGTGAATTTAAACCAATTTTTAAACCAATGAGGATTGGTCGAGTGGTGTTGGACTGGTTATGTGACCGTTTCCCCTTATGTTCGAAACTCGTTGGCTACCCACACCGCAACTGCGCGAAAAGAATCTTAAACCAAAAAGTATTAATCTGGACTTTTCCATAGCATAAGATTACCTCCAGATTTCAAAAAAAAAAAAAAAAAAAAATTCACCATTGAATTCTGCTGTTACCATTTACACTATGAGTTTAAGATTGGTGCCACATTTTAAGCAAACACACACACATCTAATTAAAAAAAAAACGTATTAACTTGGTGTATCTCGTAAATTGACACATCTAATTAAAAAAAAAAACGTATTAACTTGGTGTATCTCGTAAATTGCAGTCTCCCATATATATTTTCAAATGATTTGTTCCAACTTCCTCCCAACATACGAAGATCTGAATTGCATTTCATTTTAAAATTAGTCTTAAATTAAGGGGTCGACAAGTAAAATTAAAATAATTCACCTCTTCCTTTTTTCGCTTTTTATTTGATTTTATTTGATTTGCTAAGCATTCTTTGTTCGTTCTCTCAATCGAGAGGAAACCTAAACTTGGTGATCCATGGCGATGGTATTTGCCCAACCCAAGAAAAACCTACTTCCTCTTCTTCTTTTTCTCTTTTGCATTTCCGTCATCATTCTCCTCGTTCTCGTCTCCGAGACCACACACTCTGTCGCCGAACGAGGAACTACTTTCCGGCGGAATTACGGTGACGTCCCTCCTTTCACTTTCCTCATCAAGGTCCTCACCTTTAATCGTCTCCACTCTCTGTCCCGCTGTCTCCGATCTCTCGCCGCCGCGGAATACGGCGTTGCAGGCGACAGAGGACGCATTCACCTCCACGTCTATATCGACCATTTCTCACTCGCGCGGAAGGATGAACCGGTGGAAGCTAACTTGAAGAGCGCGAGGGAAATTCTGGATTTTGTGGATGGGTTCGAGTGGAGATTCGGGGAAAAAGTGGTTCACTATCGGACCGACAACGCCGGATTGCAAGGGCAGTGGCTGGAAGCATGGTGGCCGAGCTCAGATCACGAGTTTGCCTTCGTCGTTGAAGACGATCTTGAGGTTTCTCCGCTTTATTTCGGGTTTCTGGAACGCGTGATTCGTAATTACTACTATGATACTTCCAATTTCAACCCTTCCATCTATGGAGCTTCGCTTCAGAGACCAAGGTTCGTTCCAGGTACCATTTTCTATTCTGTGATTGAGCATTGCAGGTTGTAGAGGGAAAACAAAAAAAACTAGACTTCTTCCCAGAATAACATATCAATGATAGATTTTGATTCGTTGGGATCTGAGTAGAATACTCAGATTAGTTTCTAGGATATATCCATTGTCGTTACTATTAATTGCAAGTATGGTGACACATTGTGTCCGTAATGTCGTTTAAATAGTTCAAATAGAGAGAAAACGGAGTTGATGGGAGCAACCTCATTCTTCTTATATGTTTCTCGAATGTACCTTTCCCAAATGATAAAACTAGGCAACTGTGGATCAGTAAGAAGGTAGGATTCATGTGCTCATGCTTTAGTGTTTGTCAGTTCCTAGAAATATCTGAAATAGTCACTGATTGATGTAGTGGTCAATTGCAGGTAAACATGGGAATAAAATTTATGTAGATCCCAAAACGAATGTTTTCTTATATCAGTTGGTGGGAACTTGGGGACAGCTTCTGTTCCCAAAACCGTGGAAAGAGTTCAGACTATGGTATGACGAGCACAAATCGAACGGCAAGAAGCCTTTCCTTGATGGCATGGTAACTTCTAAACTGTACTTTCTTCTTCATGGATTTCATTCTCTGTAAATTCGAAGTTTTTGTGTCATTTATAATCTGGAATGTTTGCTCAGGTGACAAATGGATGGTACAAGAAGATGGGAGAACGAATATGGACACCTTGGTTCATAAAGTTTATTCAGTCTCGTGGCTATTTTAACATCTACACCCATTTCCCAAATGAGGGTGCTTTAAGTGTCTCTCACAGGGATGCTGGTGTTAACTATGGAAAAACCGCTGGGGCAGATTCACAGTTGTTGAATAAAAGTTCCATCAGTTCTGATTTTCTGAAACTCCAACCCTTGAGCAACCTTAAGTGGTACGATTACTGTTTCAGTGAAGTTGTTCCTGGTAGAGTTGTGAGAAACCTGAATGAACTTGGCACCATTCTTCCTTCTGTGCAGAGAGAGAAAACCATAGTTCTCGTCAGTCTATTTTCTGCAGACAAGATGTTTATCAGAAACTTACTCTGCCATTTCGAGAAGCTTAATACTCAAAACCACATTTTTATAGGCCCTAGCTCTGAGTTGTTCTATGATCTTTCAAGAAGGGGACATCCTGTGATTGATGCGGATATGTTTCTCGACAAGTTGATAAAAAGCAAAACTTCGTACCCAAACTCAGTGAAGGAGGCTCTGGGGAATGCTTACGTTATTAAGAAATTCTTAGAACTTGGATACAACACCTGGGTATTTTCAAGTAATGCGCTTTTGGTGGATAAAGGTCCACTCCTTGGCAGAATCAGCTCAGAATGTGACTTCTATGTTGGGGAAAGCTCCGGAATTTTGATTGTTCAATCTTCATCGCTCACTCAAAAGTTATGGAGCAACGAGATTCTGCATAGCATCGCATCCTCAGCAACTAAGAATCCATCCCTAAAGCCGAGTCTAGATTTTGTTCATCTAGTGAAAGAGCTTGTGGAGCGAAAGGGCAAGAGGATTAAGACTGTAGAGATGATGGGTATTGCAGAGAATACCAATGCCAACAGCTTAAACCAATCGTTGGGAGATGGCAAACCGGTGGTGTATTGGTCACCCGAGGCCGGTTCCAATATCATTCGGACAAAGCTTGCGGAATTGAACTTGTGGCTCATTGACGATGATCTCTCTTGTAAGGCTGTGGTTTGTCATTAGGTCATTACGTTTAAAAAAAAAGAAGGGGTTATTGGCATTTTCGGCCGATAGGATCGCAATGATTCACGTGAAACATGGGAGCTGTGTCACGTGTGAGGCTCTTGCAGTTGTAAACCTGATAAAGAGATGTGAAACTGATTGTGATTTAGATTCTAAAAGCAACAAGCAATTATGGTACTCGTTTTAGATCAAATACCAAGAATATATTGTTTGTTACCTCCAGTTGGATTTTAAACCTATCTAAACGCATTGTCGAATGACTCTAGGGACGTTAATGTTCATTATAAGAGTCACTGGTCCTAAAAGGTTCCAAGAAGAGAGAGTATTTTTGAAATTTCTTGTTCATTTTTGGACTTTCTGCGTATCTAGCTTAAACTGGAAGAACGAAAATAATAGCTATTGTGTTTAAAATTTAAGTACATATTTTATTATGGGTAATTGCAGAACAATTACTCATAGCTATTCTTCTTCTTCTTATAACACCACGGGTGAGGATAAACCCGACAGGCGACGATAACACCGACGGACGGCGATAACTTTGTTTTGATAACAAAGTTAGATAACCAATAACACATAGTTTCTATGATATGATAACCGGGTTATCGCGATAATTTATATATTTTCGTATTTCACATATTTCTGTGAAATGATAACTGGATTAACACGATAATTTATGATATGATAACTGGTTTAACATGACAATTTCATAAAAATTTACATGATAATTGGGTTAACATGACAATTTTTGACGATACTAACTATATGTTAACGATGCTAACAATATGTTTTTCTGGTGATGAACAGTGCTCGAGTTTTGATGAACAGTAATGCCGGCTGTTTAATGAACAGTGTCACCAGCTTCTTCCGTCAAAAATTGAATTTTCAGACCAATGACATTTCTGTAATTATTCAAAAAGCAAATGATATTTTGGGTTTAATCATTTTTTCTTTTTTCTACTTACCTAATTTACAAGTTCTTAATAATACTTAATTTTTTGGTCAACTGACCATATACACCTACATCACCCTTTTATTATTAGTAAATTGCAGTAATTTTAAAAGATATACATCTCTATAATATTATTTAAGAAGACATTTTGAAAATGAACTTTGTTTTGTAAGTTATTACATGAAATGTCATTACAAATAAGAAAAGATAATTAAAATATGAAAGGATATAACTGTCTTTTAAA
>PKMM01010421.1:0-64180 GCA_002933915.1 Eutrema heterophyllum
AATCGGGAGGGAAGTGAATGGTAACGAGGAACACACCGCCTGCATATGGACTCTCTGCAGGACCCATGATTGCAGCTTGCCAATGAAACATATCCTCAGCAACCGGACCTATAATCCACTCAATTCATTTATAGCAACACATATGAGTTTAGTCTCTGAATCAACTAATAAACCGAGAGTCGTTTTAGAATATTACAATAAACAAGCCAAAATCTAAGCAAGAACACCACAAAACAAAGCAGGATTCTAAGCAATAACAATAATAAGAAGAATTTGCAATTTTGATTAGTTTGTTTATAACAACTCATATGAGTTTAGTCTCTGTCCCAACTAATAAACTGAGATTAGATTTAGATTAACAAAGCCAAACCTAAGCAATAACATCAGAAAACAAAGAAGGACGCTCTAACTTTGATTAGCCTGATGATTAGAGAACTGTAAATTCCCATTTGTGATCTATAGAAAACAAAATATATGGCATAAACTCAATTTACCGGAGGAAATTGGAATATCTCTGATTTATGAGCATATGAATGGATCACACAGAAAAGAATAAGAATCTGCGATTTTGCACAAACCGGCACTGCAGAAGGTTGGAGGGTTCTCCTGGAGATCTTTCAGCTGCTTCAAGATCCGTTTCGACGCCATTTTCAAACTGAAAAATCACTAAGAGAAGAAATCCAAGTTAACCCTAGATCGATCCAGCTCAAATTGATTCGAAATCCTGAAAATTTTCCAATCTGATTGAATCGAACAAGAAAAGAGAAAGTGTTGAATTCCTCTAAAGGAACGAGCTTTTTTTTTCTTCTCTTGCGGGTTAATGTTGGAGTTGGTCATAGCTAGTTGGAGTTTATCGGAGCACGAAGTCCACTTTCAGTTTAATTGATCGAGTCTTATGTTTTACTGGGTCTTATGCAAGTTTTTAAGAGTTCGTTTGTTTTGATTTTCTTTCAATAAGTCTCCTCTCCTCTATATAAAGGAGCAAGTCTGTATTCATTTATTTTAATCAGAAAAGGATTTGATCAGACAATTTCAACAATTGTTAAGAATTGGTATCAGAGCTTCATCACTAAAAGGGGTCTGAAATAGTTATGAGAGGAGTGAGAAGAACGAAAATTCAGATGGGAGACAGTAGCAGTGCGAAAGGTTTCGTTGTTCCTGCTATTCCACGGTTCGATGGTTACTACGATCATTGGGCTCGATTGATGGAGAATTTCATTCGTTCCAAGGAGTATTGGGATCTCATAGAGAATGGGATCAGTATGCACGAAGGAGACGTCCCTACCGAAGCACAACAGAAGGTGATCGATGAGCAGACGCTCAAGGATTTGAAACTCAAAAACTTCCTCTATCAGTCCATCGATAGAGACGTTCTTGATACAATCCTCAATACAGACACGAGCAAGCAGATTTGGGATAGCATGAAGCAGAAATTCCAAGGATCCACCAAAGTAAAGAGAGCACAACTTCAAGCGTTGCGCAAGGAGTATGAGACACTTCAAATGAAGGAAGGTGAAACCGTAAACAGCTACTTTGAAAGAGCACTCACAATAGCCAAGAAGATGAGAGACTATGGAGGAGACACACTTTCGGAGAATACCATCTCAGAAAAGATCTTACGATCCCGATGCGATTCAATTATGTAGTGTGCTCGATTGAAGAATCCAACAACCTGGACACACTCACGCTTGATGAACTTCAGAGCAGTCTTTTGGTTCACGAGCAGCGTATGAAGGGAAGTGTGGAAGAAGAGCAAGTTCTCAAGGTTTCATATGAAGGAGGCAGAGGACGCGGTCGAGGAAGTTACAGAGGAGGACGAGGCCGTGGGAGGAACAGCAACAGAGCCACCATAGAAAGCTTCAAATGTCACAAGTTATGGCATTATCAATCCGAATGTCCTACTTGGGGCAGCGTAGCAAATTATGCAGAGCTTGACGAGAAAGAAGAACTTTTACTTATGGCGTTTGTAGAAGAGGAAGGTTCACAAAGAGATCGTGTGTTGTTTCTGGATTCGGGCTGCTCAAATCACATGACTGGAGATCGAAGCTGGTTCACTGACTTGGATGAAAGGCTCATGCATACAGTCAGATTGGGAAACAATTCAAGGATGAGAGTACAAGGCCAGGGAAGCGTGAAGCTGGTCTTGAAAGGACGAAGTCACGTTATTCCTAATGTGTACTATATTCCCGAACTGACAACGAATCTTCCAAGTCTAGGCCAATTACAAGAAAGAAAGATGGCAATTCTCATCAAAGAAGGAAGCTGCAAAGTGTTTCATGAAGACTGGGGTCTGATTATACACACTATCATGACGTCCAACAGAATGTTTGTTCTTCTAGCTGAGACATCATCAACGTCATGCCTGCAAGTGTCAAATGATGAATCAAATTTGTGGCATAAGAGATTTGGCCACTTAAATCAACAGAGCCTGCAACTATTATCAAAGAAAGAAATGGTGGTGGGGCTTCCTCAAATTGAGAAATTTGGTGGAGTGTGTGAAGTATGTGCAAAAGGGAAACAACACAGAGAGACATTTCCCAAGCAAGCAAATTGGAGAGCAACAGAAAAATTGCAGCTCATACACACAGATTTGTGTGGACCAATTCAGCTTGATACAATCGGAGAAAAGAGGTACATACTCAGTTTCATAGATGACTTCAGTAGGCGAACCTGGATTTATTTGTTGTCTATGAAAAGCGAAGCCTTCTCCTTCTTTAAAAGCTTCAAATTGATGGTTGAGAATGAAGCAAGGATGAAGATAGGCTGTTTGAGAAGTGATCGTGGAGGCGAATTTAATGAGTTTTGTGCGGCTCATGGGATCAAGAGGCAAGTCACTGCTGCGTTCACACCGCAACAAAACGGAGTGGCTGAGCGGAAGAACAGAACTATTATGAATATGGTCAGGTGTCTGCTTCTTGAGAAGAGAATTCCTAAGAGGTTTTGGGGAGAAGCTGCGAGTTGGACAACTCATATTCTCAACAGATGTCCCACTTCGGCTGTGAAAGACAAGACTCCTCAAGAGGTTTGGGCTGGTGCTAAGCCAAATATTGGGCATTTCAAAGTGTTTGGATGCATTGGATATGCTCATATTCCGAATCAGAGGTTAAGCTGGACGACAAAGGTCAGAAGTGCATATTTCTTGGGATTAGTGAAGGCTCTAAAGCTTACAAAATGTTGGATCCCTCAACAAATAAAGTTATCATCAGTAGGGATGTCATTTTTGATGAAGAGCAGAGTTGGAATTGGGAAAGGAGTGATGATGAAGAAGCTAATGACGTGTTGATGATTGATGAGGAAGAAGAAGTTGTTGTCGCTGAAAGTTCTAACAACAACAACATCGCAGAAGTGGCAGAAGAAAGAAATCATGCAGATACAAGAGACGCTCATATTAGAACAAATGTTGAAGAGCAGAACGATGCTCAGAAAGGTCAAGGAGAGGTGAGGAAAAGAGCTCCACCTAGATACCTACAAGATTTCGTAAGTGGAGAAGAACTTACAGATGAAGAGGAGGAACTACAGCATCTTGCTCTGTATGTCTCTCACGATGATCCATTTACATACTGGGAGGCTGCTGGAGAAAACAAATGGAGAGACGCCATGGATGCGGAGATTAAAGTAATTGAAAAAAATGAAACGTGGGAGCTGGTTGAGCTGCCAATGGGAATGAAGAAAATCGGTGTTAAGTGGGTTTACAAGACCAAGATGAATGAAAAAGGAGAGGTTGAAAAATTTAAAGCCAGACTGGTCGCAAAGGGCTATTCACAGATACACAAAGTTGATTACGACGAAGTCTTTGCTCCAGTGGCTAGATGGGACACTATCAGGATGTTGTTGGCTGAAGCCGCCAAGAGAAAGTGGAGTGTGTACCAGCTTGATGTCAAAAGCGCGTTTCTGTATGGGGTGTTGAAGGAGACAAATTTTGTGGAACAACCAGAGGGTTATGTGAAGACTGGTGAGGAGCATAAGGTTTACAAGCTTAACAAGGCCTTGTATGGCCTCAAACAAGCTCCAAGAGCTTGGTACAGCAAAATCGAAGAGTACTTTACAGAAGAAGGTGTCATCAAGTGCGAGCATGAACACACTTTGTTCATCAAGAATGAATCTGGAGGAAGAATTCTCATTGTAAGTCTGTATGTTGACGATTTGATCTTCACTGGGAATGACTCAATTTTGTGTGAAGAATTTAAAGCTTCCATGAAACAGAAGTTTGAAATAACAGATCTTGGCAAGATGCGTTATTTCTTAGGAGTGGAAGTGGAGCAGAGTGAAAATGGAATTTTCTTATGCCAGAAGAAGTATGCCGCTGAAGTACTTTCACGATTCGAAATGGAGAATTGCAATCCTGTGAACAATCCTATTGTTCCTGGAACAAAGCTGTCAAAGAATATGGAGGGAGAAGATGCAGATCCGTCACTATACAAGCAAATGATCGGCAGCTTGATGTACTTAACAGCCACGAGACCTGACATTATGTTTGCAGTTTGTTTCTTGAGCAGATTCATGATGCAACCGAAGGTAACTCATCTCCTGTCTGCTAAGAGAGTGTTGAGATACATCAAAGGAACGATGCAAATGGGGTTGATGTACAAAGATGATGGGGAAGGCACTATGAGAGCATACACAGAGAACGACTTCGCAGGTGATATCGACAGTGGGAGAAGTGCTTCTGGCTATGTGTTTCTAATGAGCAATGCGGCAGTGGCGTGGAGTTCTAAGAAGTAACCGGTGGTGACTCTATCTACTACAGAAGCAGAGTATATTGCTGCATCTTTCTGTGCCACTCAATGTCTCTGGATGAAGAAGGTACTTGGCAGTTTCAATGGAGCTGAAGAGAAGTGTATGACTATTTTTTGTGACAACAGTTCCTCGATTAAGCTATCAAGGAATCCTGTTTTTCATGGAAAAACAAAGCACATCAAGGTCAGATTTCACTTTCTGCGTGATCTTGTTAAGGAAGAGGAAGTCAGTCTAGTTCATTGTGGAACTCAGAATCAAGTAGCAGACATCATGACGAAGCCATTGAAACTGGACACATTTCAGAAGATGCGAAGGTTACTTGGAGTTCATGAGTTGCAGAAAGCTAAAGAGCAAACTGTAATGTGTTAGACGCATTAAGTTTGAGGGAAGGAATGTTGGAGTTGGTCAAAGCTAGTTGAATAAGTTTCCTGGTTTGTCGGAGCACGAAGTCCACTTTCAGTTTAATTGATCGAGTCTTATGTTTTACTGGGTCTTATGCAAGTTCTTAGGAGTTCGTTTGTTTTGATTTTCTTTCAATAAGTTATATAAAGGAGCAAGTTTGTATTCATTTATTTTAATCAGTAAAGGCTTTGATCAGACAATTTCAACAATTGTTAAGAGTTAATCTAAAGGAGAAAGATTTACCACAGAAAGATCTTCCAAAATCGATTTACGAAAGATGCTTACGAGAGAGCTCTCTTAGAAGAAAAAACAAAGAGAAAGTTTGGGTTTTTATGCTCGAAGAAAGATGGAGAATATTGTCATCGGATAAAATATGTTATTTTCCCATTTTTTATATAAGTAATAATAGCTGCTTATGAAATATCTGTAAGAATAAAATTTAATTGAATATAGATTTTTTTCCAAAGTAATTTATTTTTTCAAAGAGATCAAATAAAAAGGGATGATCTGTATTTCATTTTGACGAAGTGAAATTTGTGAAAATTTTGATCTATTGATCTCCGAAGGCCCAGTGCGAAGGTTTGCGCAGATCCGGTTTAGCCAAATTTGAGAAAACCAAATTCATATTGTTAAATGAATTTGAAACCAGCGAGATTTTACTTAGCCTAGAATATGTCACTTATAATTGACCACATTCAAGACGAGAAGCTTCTAATTTCAGATGAAGAGAATGTTAAAAAAAAAAACATAAACATATCATACAGACGCTTCAGACAGAAAAAAAAAAACAGTAGACATTTGAACTTTTTATTTAAAGTTAAGAACAAGTTTTTAAACACAAACTGTTGCTGAATCAAACAAATGTTTGTTTGTTAGCCCATGGCATACTTCTGAGTCCAGTTTCTTGCAGTAGCCTCGTACTTGGCTCTGTCGGTTTTGTACATGTGTGCAATCTCTGGCACCAATGGGTCATCTGGGTTTGGATCCGTTAACAGCGAACATATCGAGAGTAAGACCTATCAATTGCATAATCATTCCATGGAAGTTAGAGAGCAGACTAGGAAAAATGTAGATGATGAAATCATGAACCTAAACAAACATTCAAGAGACCAAATGTTTGTGAAATGAAAGCAGTTTCACATGTTAAGAGCAAGACCTAGCAATTGCATAATCATTCCATTAGAGCAGGCTAAGAAATGTAGATTATATAATCTTCCTATATCTTTGGAACATAAACAACATTCAATAACTCATGTCTGTGAAATGAAAGCTAAAAAATGTAGATAATGATATTTTTTTGGAACATAAGCGAAGACTCAAGAACTGATTTTTGTGAAAGATGAGACTCACACCTTGGAAATGGTGAGAGCAGGGCTCCATTGTTCTTTCAAAATGTCAAGGCAAATGCTTCCATTGCTATTGATATTAGGGTGAAACACCTTTGTCCTAAATGCAACCTACAATAAAAACAACACAAAAACGTGTCAAGTTTCAAGGAAAAGAAAAAGAAATTGATTTGATTTGGGAGAAAATACTAAAGAGAAATACCACAAATCAAGTTTAGTACTTTTGATAAATTGCTTAACATTAAGTACCTTTGGTGGTTTGAAAGGATAATCGGGAGGGAAGTGAATGGTAACAAGGAACACACCGCCTGCATATGGACTCTCTGCAGGACCCATAATTGTAGCTTGCCAATGAAACATATCCTCAGCAACTGGACCTATAATCCACTCAATTATAGCAACACATGAGTTTAGTCTCTGAATCAACTAATAAACCGACATTTGTTTCAGATTATTAAAATAAACAAGCCAAAATCTAAGCAAGAACACCACAAAACAAAGCAGGATTCTAAGCAATAACAATAATAAGAAGAATTTGCTATTTTGATTAGTTTCTTTATAACAACTCATATGAGTTTAGTCTCCGTTCCAACTAATAAACTGAGATTAGTTTTAGATTAACAAAGCCAAACCTAAGCAATAACATCAGAAAACAAAGAAGGACGCTCTAACTTTGATTAGCCTAATGATTAGAGAACTGTAAATTCCCATTTGTGATCTATAGAAAACAAAATATATGGCATAAATTCAATTTACCGGAGGAAATTGGAATATCTCTGATTTATGAGCATATGAATGGATCAAACAGAAAAGAATAAGAATCTGCGATTTTGCACAAACCGGCACTGCAGGAGGTTGGAGGGTCCTTCTGGAGATCCTTCAGCTCCTTCAAGATCCGTTTCGACGCCATTTTCACACTGAAAAATCACTAAGAAAAGAAATCCAAGTTAACCCTAGATCGATCCAGCTCAAATTGATTCGAAATCCGGAAAACTTTTCCATTCTGATTGAATTGAACAAGAAAAGAAAGTGTTGAATTCCTCAAAAAGAAACGAGTTTTTTTATTTCTTCTCTTGCGGGTTAATCTAAAGGAGGAAGATTTACCTCAGAAAGATCCTCCAAAATCGATTTACGATTCACTCTCCTGCAGAAGATGCATACGAGAGAGCTCTCTTAGAAGAAAAAAATGAAAGAGAAAGTTTGGGTTTTTATGCTTGAAGAAAGATGAAGAATATAGTCATTGGATAAAATATGTTATTTTCCCATTTGTTTTATAAGTAATAATGGCTGCTTATGAAATATCTGTAAAAATAAAATTTAATACAATATAGATTTTTTTCCAAGACACAAAGTAATTTTTTTTTCAAAGAGATCAAATAAAAAGGGATGATCTATATTTCATTTGACCCCACTTAGATTCCAATGATCCTGAATCATGATGGAATTTAAAATGTAAATTGTCTTTGGCACATATTCTTCTATTTTCCTGATTAAATATATAGCCAAGTGTAGAGGTATAAACGGTTGAATAATTTTGCAAGAAATAAACAATGAAACAATCATAATCTAATGAATATTATCATTTAATGTATCTTTAAACGTTGTAAACACGAAAAATTTAATGTCATACTGCGGTCATAATGAGATTATCTTACTTGCAATTGTGCAAATGACTCAAAAGCAAAATGTCAAAATAAACAATAATCACGAGTTAGTTATGGACAAATGAAAAAAATAGGCATATGCATAAAATGGTGGGTGTAGATAACTGGATATTGATAACATAGTAAAATCAAAAGCTATCAAGAAATTTAAAGCTTTTTTATATATTTACTTACAATAATTTGTTTGAAAAATTTTGAGAAAAAAATACTGTTAAATAAAAATGATAATTCTAGGTTGGGTACAAGTACAACTAATTCTAAATCCGCCGAAGTAATATGTAAGAGCCAATCATTGTCCCAAGCATGGGCGAATCTAGAGAAAAAACTGACTGGGGGCATAGAAAAAAAATAAATATGAGTTATTGATATTAGGTTAAAATATAGTATATCTTATTATTATACATCAAATAAAGTTATATTACAAAAAAAGAAATAAAGATACAGTTAAATAATATCTCTAGATTACATGAAAATAACATTGTATATTAGATATTCTGAATTTTTAATTATATTACATATTTTAGTTTTTTCTATTTCTAAACTCATATATACTAATATTTAAACGGTAAAAAAATTATCTACAGTTATATGGCTATAAATCAGAGCAAAATTAGGTCTATGATCATACACTGTTTCGTACACTGTTTTATTTTTGTAAATGCCAAACCATCCCTACTACCTTATGTCCCTATGTATGCTACAAAGATATTTGTTTTAATTATCTCTCTCTTTTTCTCTATTTCGGCTACCTCTCTCTCTTTCACTTCTTTTTCTTCTCTCTCTATTTAAACGGGTCGTTTCTGAAATATTTCCCCACCTGTCGGAGAATTCGATTTCTGAGAGTCACGGTGGCGACAATGGAGGCTTCTTCTTCACTGTGTCGAGTTCTGTCTCTGTGGACCGTTGGATCAAGACCTCGTCACATGAAATCGACGGCTATTTTTGCTTTTCCTAGAAGCACAAGAAGAAGAAGCCACAGGTTGATGGTAGTAAGTAATCGACGGCTCAGAACGCCATCGGCTCTCCGCGAACTCGCTGACACAGTGGCGGAGACGGGCAAATTGGAGATTACGTGGCAGATTATAGTCGGAACTATCGGTAAATTAGGTAACAAGTGAAGTAATTAAAAATGTATATTTTTTATGTGAATCAATGAGATCTTGCCACTGGAATCACACCCTTTGTTGTTGCAGTTGTCGAATTCAGCAAAAGAATAGTATGTGACTAAGATATTTTCTACATGTATACACACACATATATATATATATATATATTGCTGCTAACATATTTGATAACATGTTACGATCTGATAAGATTGCTGCTAACATATTTGATAACATGTATCTTTGAAATATGAATTAGTCTTATAAATCCAATGGTTAGACCACTAACAAATTTAATAAAGTGTTATATTTATTTGTGGCGTTCTAACCAGATCAATAACACATTTAACAATCTATATAACTCAATATTGTTATCAATCTAACATGTTTGTTACCGTGTAAAACATAATGTTAGATGTAAATTTAGGTGTAACGCGCTAAGTAAATCAATAACACCTCTAACAATCAATATAACTCATTATAGTTATCAAGCTAACATGCTCTTTGCCATGTAAAGCATAGTGTTAGATGTAAATTTATGTGTTATTATATGATACAATCATTATTAACCCGTAACAAAACATGTAACTCATTACTATAATATGTATATACATAAGATCTATTGGTCATCTTAATATCTTAAGGGCCGCCGCCGGAGCTCATCGAGAGATTTAATCGGAGATAATGATGATCCAATACCAGAGCTATGAACAATCTTTACAATCATCAAAACCGAATTTTGGATTTTCACCGAATCAAAACCGAAACCTCGGTTGTTGCTGCAACTATGTGATCCGCCCCCGCACATCTCACTGATCGCTTTACCATTCACTTTAGTCTCCACATGTTGGAATCCATTTTTAAACAAATCAATAACACATTTAACAATCTATTATTGTTATCAATCTAATATGTTTGTTACCGTAAAAACAATAATGTTAGATGTAAATTTATGTGCTCATATATGATACAATAATTGTTAATCAGTAACAAAACACGTAACTCGTAACTGTTACGTATATACATAAGATATAATTATCTTCATAACATCTTTTGAGTCAACAAATATATATTGGATACGTGGGAAGGAGAGAGAATAATACACTTGCAACTTACAAATGTGTGGTCTACATTTGCCGTCTCTTTATTTACAAAATATTATTTTCTCCTATGAAAACCTAAGCCACCCTACATCATCATTGATTTCCCTATTGGCAATAATTATGAAGGTTATTTTGGTCATTCCTGATGACCACATCCACAGTCAAAATTTGCCTTGGTTAGTTTGCTAATTTTGAGTTCAGTTTTAGTTTTTGAGCCAATTGACTCATTAAAAATCCTAGATATAAAAAAATTTACTAAAATTTCAAATCTAATAATCTCACAATAGTATACATATGTTTACATGTGGGCTTGACTAAAAGTGTGCTTATAATTAAGTGCCCAATATAAATTAGTAGGAGTATTATAGGATAGGTCGGTAATAACCTTCTCTATCATCCAGAGACTTCAACGCTAACTTTAAAGAGGGCTTTAGGGTTCTCCGCAACCGAATCGGACATATTGAGACTTACACAGAGAGAAAAAAGAAGAGAAACTGTGAGATCGGAATCCATGGAGTCTACCATATCGTTGAAGCTCAAAGGAAAAGGGAAAGGATCAAAGGGAGGTTCCTCTTCGAATGAGAAATCGAAGTTGCAGCTCGTGAAGGAATGGAGCAATTGGTCACTGAAGAAGGCGAAAGTCGCGACTCACTACGGATTCATCCCTCTGATCATCATCATCGGCATGAACTCCGATCCGAAGCCCCATCTCTTTCAGCTCCTTAGCCCTGTCTGATCCTCCAGTTTCATCATCGTCGAAGCCAGATCAATAGATCTTCTCCGGTTTGGCTTGGATTCGCCGAATCTTCTTTATGTTTTCAGTAGCTAGCTTTTGTTGGATTTTCCGAGTTTCGAATGCTTTTTCTATGGTTCTTCTACTCTCTGTATGGAATCAGTTGGCTCATGATATATGTGAAATCGAATTTATGTTTTGAATCTATGTTCTCTGGGAATTTCTTATTTCAAAGTTTCGTTTTTCAACAAAGTTCATATATACAAATTTAATCAGTAATGATGGGAAAAAATGCTTTTGATTTGTTCTCTTGGAGAATAATGGTGTTGTGTCTCATTCTGCATCGAGTGTTCGAATGTCTTGTATCATTTTCACAACATCTGCTATATGAGGTCGATCTTGAGGCTTCAAGGCAACACAAGCCAAACCTATCTGCAACGTCTCAACCAACTCTTCATCTATACCAATTTGCTTCATAAGCTCAATGTCGAATACTTCTCCGGTCCACTCTTTCGACACCACAGACCTTATCCAGCTCGCCAAGTCCATGTTTTCGTCACCTGATAGCGGACTCGCTGGAGATTTCCCTGTTAGAAGCTCGAGCAACACCACCCCGAAGCTGTATACATCAGAAAACTGTGTGCACTTTCTTGTGTCTGTTATTTCAGGAGCATGATAACCCGAAGAACGAACGGTAGTCTGAGGGAGAGACCTCATGATGGGTGTCAAACCGAGGTCGCAGATGCAACCATTGCATTGCGAGTCAATGAAGATGTTGGAGGATTTGATGTTCCCATGGACAAACTTCCTGTCATCTGCTTCATGGATAATAGCCAATCCCTTTGCTGCACCAATGACTATTCTTAAACGAGACTCCCAATCTAAAGGTACTTGGTTCTCTCCTTTAGTTCCTGCAATAGTCTTGTTTTTGGTTTTCGAGACAGACCAAAGGAATAAATACACCAAGGGAACATAGAGATAACTTACCGTACAACATTTCGAAGAGGTTTCCCCCACTGTAATAGCTGTAAACAGCGAGCTTATCGTTCTTGGAATAGTAGTAAGCTTTTAGCTCAGCCACATTATCATGTCTGATTCTACCAACGATCTCCATTGCTTGCTCAAACTCTCTTCTTCCCACAACCACCTCCTCCAATCTCTTCACTACTACCGTGGCTGTGTCCTCCACAGCTACTTTGTAGGTTGAACCAGAAGCACCTTTCCCCAACATTTCTGCAGATGCAGCTAACAAATCATCCAAATCAAACGTATAGTTACTTCCTCCAAAGAAGACGATTTTGCCTTGATCATCTTCGTCTTCTGGTGGCCAGTTACCATAAGGAGATGAGTATGCGTCTTTCTTCTTCGACTTCCATGAGAGCCTAGCTTTCACGCACCACTTCTTTCGCAAGCAACAAGCCATCATCGTAGCAACAGGAAAGCAATCAGTTCCACATGTATTTTACGACTAACACTATGAAGATGGCCAAGGCTCTAAGCTTGGTCGGACCCGGTAGAGAGCTCTTGTTGAATCCATTGGTAGAAAGAAGAAGAATTCAAAGATCCATCCAACCAGAAAAACCCGAAGGTAGATATGTAACAAGACTCTTGAATGAGGATATCACAAGTGAATTCTCGGTTGGTTTTCGCTGCTTATCACTCTGGTTCAGCGGGAAAATGGATGACCTGACTTTCACAATAAAGAAGAAATAAATAGAGAAGGAGAAAATTCGAATCTTGTCAAGAAATCAACCAAAGGGTTCTTGTTTCCCACTGAGAGAATTTAAAAGAAGCAAAAAGTCCAAAAAGACAATCTCAATTGCAGAAACAAGTCTCGTCTTTATCTAAAACCCCAAAAAGAGTGTTGTCTCTATCTGTCAGAGGGGAATCTTCTGTAACAGAAGAAATTTTTATTTTAGTCAAAAGGATTAAATTTAAAATGCGAATAAAAATGATATGCTAAGCCGGCAAAAATCTTGGTGATAGTAATATCTTAAGTGAACAAGCATGTAAGCCGCCGCAAACACAACGTCACAACGTGATTGTGTTTTTTCAATTTATCCATTTTCACATTTGAATAATTTATATATTTTTCATCGTAAAAATTTTCAACAAAGCAGAGTGGCGCAGCGGAAGCGTGGTGGGCCCATAACCCACAGGTCCCAGGATCGAAACCTGGCTCTGCTATCTTTTTTATTTTTATTTTGCCTTTTTTGGTTAAAAAAGGAAAAACTAGTTACCATGTTTTTTGAAGAAGACTCGCCGTGAAGCGCCCATTATTATTTATATCAATCCATTGTCGATCTCGTGCATTGTGTTGCCTACCTTTTGATGCCCCTGCTTGTTCATGAAAACGATAATCTTTTGGTTATTTGTAAAAATTAAAAAATTGAATAATAGAAACCGTAACTTTCTTGGCTATTGTGTGTATATAATCAAGAAAATCATTCCCTCTTCATCGGTTATACAATCAAGAATTTTCTTGGAAACACTTAATATTGCATATTGGTAAGTGGTTTATTCCAATCCAACTTTCAACAGTTTCATCATTTGATCAAGGAGAAATATAGATTAGTGAATTTGACCGACTATAAAATATGAAATGTAAACTTGTAGTTTATGCTTTCTTTCTTCCATTTGCAAAGATCAAAACCATACAAAAAAGTAATAATGAAGATAGCTAAAGTGAAACCATTTTCTAGGTAGTTTTGAGACGTTTTTTCTAGAACCTTCTAGAATCTTCTATCCCATCACACGACAAAATCAGCATCAAAAACTTCTAGAACTTTGTGGGTACCAATTGGTTATGTAACTTTAAGGAACCAAATACATTCAGGCCAGTCACAATCATGTTTATCTAGTATATGATCTTATGATTAAAACAATCTTTGATCAATAACACTATAATTTTTTGACAAATGTAACAGACTTCTCGTGATGGGAAATTAGTTTGTGAGAGCACAATGGATGTGATGCTAGAGGTCGTATAATACAAGAAGCTTAGAGAGGTATTGACCCCTTTGTTTTACCTCAGCAGGCTGATTATCACCTATTTTTACTAGAAGAAAAACGTAAACCTTAAAACTAGAAGAAAAACATAAACCTTAGAGAGAAAATATATTAGGAAAATACCTGTTTTTAGGGTTTCTTCATTGTTATGTGAATGAATAATACAAACCCTTAAGACCCGTATTTATAATGCCCTAAAACCCGATTTCTAATCCTGATAGTAAAATGAAATTTTCCTAACTCAATAGGATACCGTACAATTCCTTTGCTCGCTTAAGAAATGCTCATTAACATACTTTATCATATTTTTTTCTCATCTTAGAAACAACATGTTCATTACCATCCATTACTATCCTCTAAACAGTACATAAATAGTGCAAAAATGACCGCTTGTTGAATTTTAATAAAATATAAAGGTGTGTATTTATATGTTACCGATTAACTCTTTGTACTATTTTCTCCCAAAACATAGCCGAATGTCGATTTCCAATTAAAACACTAATTAATGGTACCCAAAAATGAAAAATTAATCGCATGAAGCCTATAATAATTATTGCTTCAACCTTTTATGTCCATGACTCTTCGATGAGATACAAGTATTGCCTTATACTAACCAATGGAATGTGTTTGCATTGAGAAAATTCTTGCGTAACAATATACCAAAACAAATCAAAACAGAGGTGAAACATATGAAACAGAGAAGAACAGAGCAGAACAAAACAGAAAAGTATAAGATTACCGTGGGGAGAGGAGGATGTATCATGTCATGACGCATTGGAGAAGGGAAGTTCTCTAATGGAGGCATCATTCCGGCGGTGGCTCTTCCTCTCATAGATCCCATCACGATTCTCGCCAAGTTCATCATTTCTTCTCTCTGTTTTTTTTTGCTTTTTTTTTTTTTTTTTTTTCAAATTTGGTTATGAGCTTTACTCCTTATTTATATGTTTTTTTGTAGATGGGGACTGATGCAGCGCATAATTAGAAATATGAAGATAAATATGTATTATTTCCTTTTTATGTATTTTAACAGTTTCCCTATTTTAATTAAGATTAGGTTTTAGGGTTTTCTAGGTTTTTTTATAAATATCCTTTTAGACCTATGGTTTTATTCAGTTGTTATTGATATTGATATTTATAAAAGAGCTTTTGATAAGCACTGAGAAGAGTATTCTCAATCCTTGTTACGAATATCCTTGCATTTATCTAGCTTCCGCTTGGTATCAGAGATAGATTCTTTGATTTCTTAATAGAAGACCGATTCTGGATGTCATGTTGATTGGTAGTCGCTACACTTTCGAGGACGAAAATCCTTTTGTCGAGAGAGAAGACCATGAGATCTACACAGAGATCTTTTGTGATCCGATCTACGATGTCCTCGTTATCGACTTTGTCTTTGAAGAAAATATGAGACAAAGAAATTGATGGTCCTCTCCTTTATGATACGTATGATGAAGACATCCAAATATGCAGCCACATCAATCCAGTGAAAGACGGTGTGCTTCTGAGAGGTGCAGAGATTCATGTTCTATTACGACGTGAAAACAAAGAGATAGTGGAGATTTTGTCTCGTTATCTGAAGGAGCACATCAAGACAAATATTGAATTCCTTGTAACGTGTTTTGCTATAGGTTGGAAGATTAAAGTGATTAAGGTGCAAATAATATTCTTTTATTTAAAGAATATTATCGATGGAAGGTTAGAAGAAAGGCAAAGAAATTATTGAATGTTTATAGCTTATCAAGTTTTGGAATCGAAGACCACGGCTAAGAATGGAGGACTCGCCGGAGAGACGCGCATCATTACAAATATTAAGATAAATATGTATTATTTCCATGTATTTTAACAGTTTTTCTATTTTAATTAAGATTAGATTTTCTTATAAATAGCCCCTATGGTTTTATTCAGTTGTTATTGATATTGATATTTATAAAAGAGCTTTTTGATAAGCAGAAGAGTATTCTCAATCCTTGTTTTCGGCTAGATTTTTAGAGATCTCAACGAGTTCAGGCTTGATTTATTCGGAAATTTTAAGACTAAACGAATATCCTTGCATCTATCTAGCTTCCGCTACATCGGGGACTCACTACAGATTCATCCCTCTGATCATCATCATCGGCATGAACTTTGATCTGAAGCCCCATCTCTTTCAGCTCCTTAGCCCTATCTGATCCTCCAATTTCATCATCATCGATGCCAGAGCAATAGATCTTCTCCGGTTTGGCTTCGTCGTCTTGGATTCGCCGAATCTTCTTTATGTTTTCAGTAGCTAGCTTTTGTTGGATTTTCCGAGTTTCGAATGCTTTCTCTATGGTTCTTCTACTCTCTGTATGGAATCAGTTGGCTCATGATATATGTGAAATCGAATTTATGTTTTGAATCTATGGGTGCAAATGGTTGACATGCTAGAGGAAACAAATTGAGTGGAATTGGTTATTCTTTTGGATTCCTCTACAAAATAGGAGAGGAACACGTCGGTGGAAAAACACTTAATTTCACTCATTTTTTCCACTCTTTATTATTCCTCTTGTTCTTCTCCCTTACAAACCATTTGCACCCTATGTTCTCTGCGAATTTCTTATTTCAAAGTTTCGTTTTTCAACAAAGTTCATATATACAAATTTAATCAGTAATGATGGAAAAAATGCTTTTGATTTGTTCTCTTGGAGAATAATGTTGTTGTTTCTCATTCTGCATCGAGTGTTCGAATGTCTTGTATCATTTTCACAACATCTGCTATATGAGGTCGATCTTGAGGCTTCAAGGCAACACAAGCCAAACCTATCTGCAACATCTCAAACAACTCTTCATCTATACCAATTTGCTTCATAAGCTCAATGTCGAATACTTCTCCGGTCCACTCTTTCGACACCACAGACCTTATCCAGCTCGCCAAGTCCATGTTTTCGTCACCTGATAGCGGACTCGCTGGAGATTTCCCTGTTAGAAGCTCGAGCAACACCACCCCGAAGCTGTATACATCAGAAAACTGTGTGCACTTTCTTGTGTCTGTGATTTCGGGAGCATGATAACCCGAAGAACGAACGGTAGTCTGAGGGAGAGACCTCATGATGGGTGTCAAGCCGAGATCGCAGATGCAGCCATTGCATTGCGAGTCAATGAGGATGTTGGAAGATTTGATGTTCCCATGGACAAACTTCCTGTTATCAGCTTCATGGATAATAGCCAATCCCTTTGCTGCACCAATGACTATTCTTAAACGAGACTCCCAATCTAAAGATACTTGGTTCTCTCCTTTAGTTCCTGCAATAGTCTAGTTTTTGGTTTTCGAGACAGACCAAAGGAATAAATAGACCAAGGGAAGATAGAGATAACTTACCGTACAACATTTCGAAGAGGTTTCCCTCAATGTAATAGCTGTAAACAGCGAGCTTATCGTTCTTGGAATAGTAGTAAGCTTTTAGCTCAGCCACATTATCATGTCTGATTTTACCAACGATCTCCATCGTTTGCTCAAACTCTCTTCTTCCAACAACCACCTCCTCCAATCTCTTCACTACTACCGTGGCTGTGTCCTCCACAGCTACTTTGTAGGTTGAACCAGAAGCACCTTTACCCAACATTTCTGCAGATGCAGCTAACAAATCATCCAAATCAAAGGTATAGTTACTTCCTCCAAAGAAGACGATTTTGCCTTGATCATCGTCGTCTTCTGGTGCCCAGTTACCATAAGGAGATGAGTCTTTCTTCTTCGACTTCCATGAGAGCCTAGCTTTCACGCACCGCTTCTTTCGCAAGCAACAAACCATCATCGTAGCAACAGGAAAGCAATCAGTTCCACATGTATTTTACGACTAACACTATGAAGATCGCCAAGGCTCTAAGCTTGGTCGGACCGGTAGAGAGCTCTTGTTGAATCCATTGGTAGAAAGAAGAAGAATTCAAAGATCCATCCAACCAGAAAAACCCGAAGGCAGTGGACCGAGAGCGGGTTATGCTCGAGATAGATATGTGACAAGACTCTTAAGATTGAGGATATCACAAGTGGATGAGCTGACTTTCACAACACAATAAAGAAGAAATAAATAGAGAAGGAGAAAATTCGGATCTTGTCAAGAAATCAACCAAAGGGTTCTTGTTTCCCACTGAGAGAATTTAAACGAAGCAAAAAGTCCAAAAAGACAATCTCAATTGCAGAAACAAGTCTCGTCTTTATCTAAAACCCCCCAAAAAAGTTGTCTCTATCTGTTAAAGAGAGACGGGAATCTTCTGTAACAGAAGAAATTTTTATTTTAGTCAAAAGGATTAAATTTAAAATGCGAATAAAAATGATCCGCTAAGCCGGCAAAAATCTTGGTGATAGTTATATCTTAAACGTGGTCGTGTTTTTCTTAGATTATTCCGTATTTGATTTGTCTTTATCCATTATTCACTTAAACAAGGCAGAGTGGCGCAGCGGAAGCATGGTGGGCCCATAACCCACAGGTTCCAGGTTCGAAGCCTAGCTCTGCTATATACCTTTCGGCCCCGTGAGTAATCCCAAACCCGAGAGCAAGCAGGGCGACTCTTCTCTCTAGAGAGAACCACCCCACTTGGTTATTTTTGTTTCTCCTGTTTTCCACATTATTTTTGTTTCTCGGAGAAGAAGGGTATCTCCGGCGAAGATGATCGACGCCGATGTTTCCGGGAATGTAAGATTCATCTCTCTCTCTATTTAACCCTTTCTCTTCGTCGTTCATCTTCTTTGTAAATCTCATACTTTTGATATTAGTAATTATAAGATTATCCTTAGTGTTTCAGTTACCCTTAATGGGGTTGTGTTTGGGTACCGATAAATTATGTTTTGGTGTCTCACATCTCACTGGCGATGTTCATATATGTTATCCCCTCAGGTTATGTGCTTGGACAGCCGAGTAATCAGAATGCTAATGGAAAGAGAAGAGCTTCTAGTTCCGCACAAGAGAACCCGTGTTGGGAAGTGAAGGCGAAATTCGATAAACTGACTCACTGGAATCATGATAGCCTTCCTTCGAAAGATGATATTTTCTTGCGGTCTTTTCATTGGTGTAGCATTGCAGAAGCTGTGACTGTACTCACAGTTCCGTCTCTCTTCTGCTGGCTCATCATTTTGTTCCTAACTTGCTTGACAACGTTTCTTTGACTGTAGCTACATAAGCTAGTGAAAGTTGAAGACTTGGTTGCAGCATCACATGGTGAAAAGTGATGACTTTTTAACTTGGCGATCAAGATGTTAGTCGGCCCCTTCGCTGCGGAGGAGACAATACACCATCCCGGTCGTGAAATTGACAATTCCCGCGAGGTCGAGGCGGATGAGGACTGCTCCATGATGATCACGGTCAAACTGATTAAGCGCAAAGAAGAAGGAGAAGGTGAAAGAGAGAATATGTTCAGGAGAAAGATTCGCAAGTTTCTGAACCATCTGGTCTGAATCTGAATGGTTCTGTCTCTTTCTCACCGTGGCTCTCTTTCTGAGAAAACTGCTATCTCAGAGAATTTCAGAGATCTCTACAGACTCTACTGAGATCCAAGAGGCACAAAACACCATACAAGAACTCTACGGTGAGAAAGAGAGAGAACTTTCTAGTTTGAGAGACATCCACGAGACTCATCTGAGAGACTCATCGAGTCATGTAAAAGAATTAGAAGAAGCTCAAGTGGAATCATCAGCGAATTTGGTTGCAGATTTGTACCAAAGCCTGGAAAATGCAGAAGAAGAGAAAAAAAACTGCCATCTCAGAAAATATCAGAAATCTCTTACGAGATTCAACAGACAGAGAACAACATACAAGAACTCAAGTCTCTGAACAGTTAAAAGAGAGTCCACAGTGGAAAAAAGACAAAGAACTTTTCAGTTTGAAGGAATATCCATGAGACACATCAGAGAGAATCATCCCACAGTGAAAACACGTTCCTTGAAACTATTTAGACTAATACCAATATATCTCTCATCAATAGTGTCCTGCGCCAGTGAAAAAACTAGATGTTAAAATCTGTTTAAAAAAAAGTCGAATTAATTTTCTTGGTTGTTGTAAATCACACATACCTCGCTTTGGAAACTTCTGCGTTTGAATGAGACTATTGATTCGGAATCTATTTTTACTGGCTAATAATAATACTAAAGAACGATTATCATTTGACTTCTCACCGCCTCGGTCAATAAACAAACGACTCATGTTTTATTGGGCTTTTTTTCTTAGATAGATAGGCCCTTTCAAATCTCCAAGATTATGATTAGTTCATGAAATTATCAAATTCTAGTGTTGGACATTCCTTTTTTTTTTGTTTCGGTTTCAAATCTCCAGGATTAGGATTATACTATCCGTAAAATTTTGTTTGGGTTCAAACCGTTCGATTCGGTTTTTTCACCTATCATTAAATTTCAGATAATTTAAAAAGAAAAAACGATACAACTTTATAGGAATTTACTCATAACCTTTACAAATGTAAAAAAAAAACTAAATTCAGCTAATCGATGAATCTGTTTAATATAAAACAGAATAATCAATTAGATTTTAGAGGATAATATATTAGATTTCCAGTTTTATTTCCGTATGATGTCGGAACCAAATCCGATCTACTAAAACTTAAAGAGGATGTTATAGGATCGCAAAGCAAACAAAATTTTGGTATTTAGATGTTTGGATATTTGATTTGATGTAAAAATATTTAACAAACACTTCAAAACATTTCAAGATACTTCAAAAATTAAAACATTTGAGGTGGTTAACCTCAAAACACTTCAAAAGTTTAAACAAAAATCCAACTTCAAAAGTATTTAAAATTATGGTTAAAGAGAGAAATGATCTATTAGTCAATTTCTGATTTTTGACCTAATTATGCACGGAAACATTAACTCAACTGCTAGTTAGTAAGCATCAATGAAATATAATAATATCCAAAGCCACCAACATGAGGGTTTTTCATGATCCTGAAATTCCAATCAACCGAAATCTGTGTCAATCCAATTGCAGTTCACTACTTGCATGAGGAGTTTTGTTCGTTTTTTGTTTGTACCTTTGATGTATTCCCGAGAGAAGTAAGACAATTGGCTAGACCTTCAAAAATCCCGCCAAATTCTTCCGAAGTAGAGAGATTTCTTTCGCTGTCGTCTCTAGAAGATGAAGATTCCTTTTTCTCATAGAGAGAATCAAATCTATCATACAGTGTAGGACCTTTGAATCGATTTTTCTCCATCATTTACTGGAGTTGCAGCGTTTGGCCCTCATGATAGCCTTCCTAAAATTCAAAAAGGCTTCCTGAAATTTTAGGAATCTCCACCATATCATGCATTAGTAACAAAGACATAAGCATGCTAATAACAATATGAGAAATTAGTACAAAACAAGTTGGCCTATGCGAATCTCCACTATTATAGCCATGCAGAAGCAACAACGACATAATTAAGCATGCTAATATTTAGAGATATAAGTTGGCTAAAACAATTTATAGTCACACACAGTGGCGGAGCCAATAAAGGAGCGAGGGGTCAGCTGACCCCATCATTTTTTAAATTTCATTTAATGTAAGCATATTATTGTAACTATGTATTGATCAGTTGATTAGTTTTTGTTGGTTTGACCCCATTTTTAATCATGAAGCCTATGTGCCCTCTTTTCCTTTTCTTTCCTCCGTGTCATCTCATCTGTTTCTTTTCTTTTCTTAACATCACATGTTATTATATAAAGTTGGATCTCTCAACGTGAGTGTGACACGTAGAATAATTTTCAGTCACGAGATTGTGACATTTGTCACGGTTAATTTAGATCTTGACATGTGTCAATTTAATTAAAAAGGTAAAAATGAATCAAAGTAAATATTAAAAAATGTTAAACTAAAAAAAGTCAATCTTAAAAAAAAAAAAATAAGTAAGGAAAACTTACAATAAAGGAAAGTAACAAAAAGAATCTTAAAAATTTATACCACGACCACACTTAAAAAAAGAAAATTATAAATATATTCTAAACTTAAAAAAGGAAAATTATAAATATATTTTAAACTTAAAAATGGAAAATTATTAATATGCAACCACGACTAAACTATATATAATAATCTACACATTTCTAATTTTAAAATATGTACTTCCATCTTTTAGTTCTCTTATTCAAATTCTAAACAAGCAAATCATGACTTCTAAATCTCAAAAAATCAATCAAAACTATCTTATAAACTGCAAAAAATAAAATATATTATTTCGTTTAGCTAAAAGATTAACCGCATAATATTTTATTAAAGTTGAATATGTGTTATCTATACTTTGACACATTAAAATTAAAAATCCAATTATCGTATCCAATGGTATTTACTGCATATGTTTCACCAAAATTTTCCTTCAAATTATATATTGATTTCATAAGTTTTTCAAATTAATCATAATTTTTNTGTTAAGTTAATCGATTAGATTTTGGGATATATTTAATAAATTTCCAATTATATTTTGACACGTGTTTAAGAAAACTCCAATTATATTTTAACTTATAATATTAACAATAAAAGTAAAATTTTAGGAATCTTAAAAGGTATTAGGAAACAAAATTGACAAAAAAATAATCTAAAAGGTATTAGAAAAAAAATAGTAGTTATGTTTAGATTAAGTAAATTAAACAAAAACTATAAATGAAAATAAAAGTTAAAAAAAAAAAATCATATTTCAGATTAGAATAAAGAAATTAAATAAAATATAACAATCATAATAAGAAAATGAACAAGAGCCAATATTTTTTTTTAAAATAAGAAAATCTTATAATATAAAACTGAATGTTTTAAAGTTGCTAATTCACCTAATCACGACACGTGTCAAGTCAAAGTTGGAAAATTTTAAAATCGAATGATAAAAAAAAATCAAAATTATGAAAATTTAATAACCGATTTATAATCTTAAAAGGTAAAGTTACTAAAAATAAAAATTAAAAAAATTAAATTAAAGAAAAATTAATAACCGATTTATAATCTTTAAAGGAAAAATTAATGTAAAAAAGGAAAAAACATTCCTTAGTTTTTCCATTTAGATTAAGGAAATTAATCATAAAGGAAAAAAATTATAATTTCTCACCTCTATATAAACCACAATTTTGTAGTATGTGAATTACACACCAAATAATTAAAAGTCTAATAATCGTATCCAAAACTATTTACTGCATTTCTTCACCAAATTTTCTTTCAAGGTATATATTTATTTCATCGTAAACTTTGTTTCTTAGTTTATATCTTATATATTTTCACGGGTGATCTAATTTTGTTTTCTATTTTTTTCGTTTTTAATTTTTTTTAATGGGTTATAAAATATTAAATTATAAACCCGCATATATGCAGGTACTTATCTAGTTAATTATACGTTTCTATCATTTGAGCTTTTCCTTTCTTTCTTCAAGTAATCTTCTTAATAAATTTGGTTGTTTATTTATTTTTTATAGTGTCTGGTTGCTTATTCAAGTATTTCTTTCTTTTTTCAAAAACTTCGGTTTTTTATCTATTTGTTTACCTGGTCCTTTCCAAATTTTTTTTGTTAAATTATATATAAAAAGTTTATTTTATATCCACATTTAGTAAAACTATTAATAATAAAAGCTATATAAGGAATTTTTTTTTTGTAATGGGACAATATAAATTACAAGGTTTTTTATATTTATATATTATGTTTTTGACCCCGCTAAATTTTTTTCCTAACTCCGCCACTGGTTACACATAAGCAACATAGATATAAGCATGATCATATTTTGGGGTATAACATGCCATAAACTGAACCACAATGTGAATAATTAATGTAGAATGCATCTATAAATGTGAAGCTAATTCTTTCACTAAGTTTCCAATATTTTTGCTTGAGGCAATAAGAATCTCACATTTTTGCATTCAACACAGAATCTCACATCTGATGTTTGTTGATGATGTCATGATCTTATTCAATGGAAGCGCCTCCTCCCTTCACGGGATTAGTGAAACATTAGATGACTTTGCCTCTTGGTCAGGTCTACGCATGAACCAGAACAAAACGCAGCTGTTTCACGCGGGGTTGAACCAGAGCGAATCAACTGTTATTGCTAGCTATGGATTCACGGCTGGTAACTTCCCTATAAGGTACTTGGGTTTGCCGTTAATGTATCGAAAACTCAGGATCTCTGCATATGCTCCTTTGATAGACAAAATAGCAGGTAGATTCAAGATGTGGGCCGTGAGGTTCCTCTCGTTTGCGGGAAGATTGCAACTGATTTCCTCGGTTATTGCTGGTACGGTGAATTTTTGGATATCGGCGGTTATCTTACCTCGAGGTTGTATTAAAAATATCGAATCATTATGCACACGCTTCCTCTGGGCTGGTAATATCGATGGCACTTTCCTCACCAAAGTGGGCTGGGCTGCGGTTCGCTTACCGAAAAAAGAAGGTGGATTGGGTCTTCGCCGTTTCTCTGTGTTGAATACTAATCTCTGTCTCAGGCTTATTTGGTTGCTATTCTCGAAGAGCGGCTCACTATTGGTGGCTTGGCACAAGTACCATCATCTAAGAAGAGATAGTTTTTGGGCTATTAAGGAACTCTCAAACGATTCATGGACCTGGAAATCTCTTTTAAAGCTCCGACATCTGGCCGAGAAGTTTGTGGTTTGGTGTGTTGGCAATGGTTTGAGTGCTAGGTTCTAGTTTGACAATTGGACACCGCTGGGTTCCCTCATCAAATTCATAGGCGATTATGGACCAAGAAGGACTCGTATTCCCCTACTAGCTCAAGTAGCGGACGCTTGTGATGCTCAGGGATGGAAGCTCGCTTATCCGAGATCTGATGAAGAACTCGCCCTCCATGCACACCTAACGACAATTTCGATACCTTCAACTTCCAACTTAAATGACGAGTTCTGTTGGACGGTAGATGGTACAAATTGCAGAGAATTCTCTTCTAGAAGGACATGGGAATCAATTAGACCTCGGGTGGAGGAGAAAGATTGGTACAGTTCTGTTTGGTTCAAAGGTGCCACTCCAAAACTAGCGTTTACGATGTGGACTGCTCAGCTTGATCGACTGCCCACCAGAACTCGATTAGCAGCTTGGGGAATGCTAATCCCAACTACTTGTTGCCTTTGCTCTGCTCTTGATGAAGATAGGGACCATTTATTCTTCAAATGCGATTATAGTTCTGACTTGTGGCAACATGCTTTTGCAAGGCTCGGGCACACTAATCTACCTTTGAATTCATGGTCAGCGCTAATGACATAGGTGAAGCTCAGGTCTGACACTTCTCTGTCCACCATCCGTAAGGTAGTAGCTTAAACCTTGATCTATTGCATTTTAGGAAAGAAATTACAGGCTCTTCAACCATATTTCTATCTCATCGAACCAACTCTTCCTCGAAATAGATAGACAGGTTCGTAATGCCATTCAGCGAGGAGACACCGTCAAAATTACAAGGATTTAATGTTGTTATGGTTGTGTTGATGTAATCTAAGAAGTTTATTATTGGAAGTTTAGAATCAATTGCTATCATGTTTTTTCTTTATTTTTGCCATGATAGCAAATGTTGGGATTGCTCTCTGTAAAACTCAATTTTCATGTATATGATATTTACAGTTTAGCCCAAAAAAAAAAAAAAAAAAACATAGAACTTTAATCGTCCAACATAGTGACATAATTTCATACAAAATCATTGCTAAGATAATCTATGCGTATTTCAGCAAAAAGAAAAGAAAAAAACAAATGAATTGGACTTCAACAACATCATCAATAAGGTTGGACAGATTGAACCATACTTTGTCCTCGGTGTTGATGGGCTCGTTTTCAAATAACTACAAACTCATTATATCATGTCGTGGTTTTTGACAAACACAAAAGAAAAACTGAGAAAAGAGAAAAACAGAGAAAGTCCAATGATACTTAACTTAAATACAAATTATTAAGTTAATGTGAGATATGGCTAAATGGATATTGAGTCTCATATATTAAAACATTCACCATGTAAACCTGTAGATGGTCTCAATGCCAAAAGAATTTGTTATCAGTACAATAAGACTGTAGATGGTCAAATCTAAGACACATTGTTCACTACGTATGCACATAACACGAACCCTAACACTAAAATTCACACACTCTTTTATTCCAAATTGGTTGAGATGAGAAAGCAATTAACACAACATGTGAAGTATTACGGAGCATATAACTCGTCAAATAATACCAGATTATAAACTACAATTCCAAAAGTAGACATGTGAAATCTAACCATAATCAACACATTTGGAGAAATCCGGCGACGGAGGGATTGAAGTCCCGGAGAAAAGGGGGAAAGGCTCATAGGGCACGACCTCAACAAGAGAGAGAGAGAAGGGATTCACAACGTCGACGATAAAGTTCTCTTTTTTTTTTTTTTTATCTGTAGTTGTTTATTGAAAGAAATGATAGTTTATTCATTTTTCATTTAATGAATGCTATTATTGGAAATTTTGAAATAATGGTGCTTAAGCTTGTCCGCAAAATCTCATTTGATTTGATGTCATTCTAGGGTATTCCTCTTTACTAATTACTATGTGGTTTTGGGATTTGTAGAGATTGTACCAATTGGGAGCGAGGAAAATCGTGGTGATCAATGTGGGTCCCGTTGGTTGCATACCGTTCAAGCGGGTGTCTGATCCGACAGCTGGAAATAAATGTTCAGTCGAACAAGAGATATATTATATTTATAGTAGGTTATCACATAATATTTTAAATAAAGTTATTTTAAAAACATTTTTTTTAAAAAATTTCCTGCTCCTGACAAAATTAAATGAAAATCTAGATCCCCACTCTGTTTACTCATATTTCCGGTTTTATTAAGAGCCAGAGAGAAAAAAAGGTCGCACGATTAGGTTGTTAGAAGAAAACGGCGAAGGTGAACAATCGCTTGCTTAACGAGCTCCGTCAACGCGTCTCCGAAGAATCCAATTCGAAGTGTCCTCCCAAATCTTTTCAGTAAAGACGATGTCTCTTCTCTCGGTACATCGCAATCTTTTCAGTACCGACGATGTCTCTTCCCAAAGAGTAATGCTTGAAACTAGTACAAAAATAGTACAAAAAATATATTTTGTGTCAGATCTAACACACCAAGGCTGCTTATGGCAATTACATGAGGCCATAAATAGCCTTGAAGCCAGACTAAGGGGCTGGTTGATGATGTTCCCCTATCGGTAGAAGACCAGGCAGGCCGGTTGATTGCGGATGCAGTCTCGCAAGCGAATCTTGGGAAGATGTATGTTGGGTGGAGGGCCAGGTTCTAGCAATAGCATTTTCTATATTGTAAGTGACTAAATAACTCGATTGTCCAATTTGATTTGTATGGAATGCTATATACAATGAGGGAAATCAAAGTATATTGAGCAAAATCTTGTTGAGCTTTCAAGGAAAATCGAGTCAATCCATAGCTCCTCTTGTTCTTGAAGCGTCAAGAACATATCACAATGCCTCTTCTAAGCTCTAACCTCCTGGCATCTTCGTTGTCTCAAAAGATAACATCACAAATGCATTCTTACACAGTTTGCAATCTTTGCCCGATTTCCAAAAACAAACCACATGAGCCAGCTGTTCTTGACTGAAGTATTAATGCATTGATGAAAAGATTATCACAAACAAGAGTAAAGTGTTACTGACGATTACATGAATGGTTTATATGACGTGTAAGAAATCTGATCACAAGTTTTTCGAATCCTTGGAAGATTATGTATGTTCTTTTTAGTGGTTTTCTAGACTTATCGTTTTCGTCAAAATCGTCGAATGCATTTCTTGTGGCATCAAACAACATCAACAGTCAAGGAAATCTGTTGCAGGTTAAATTACGCAACTAGTTTATCATTTCTAGTTTTGATGATTATCACTTCTGTTAGAAACATTGTTTATCATGTCTTTGAGTGTTTTTAGGTTCCTAGAACACACTTTATGGAAAGATCAGATGCATCTCCATCTGGTGCGAACTTTGATAACACAAGATCTCCCTTGCCATATTCCAATCGACGGTATGGTTAATGCACCTTCGCCTCAGCAACACTAGTTTCAACAGCAGCAAAGGTCAAAATTAATGCAGTTACCTCAACATACAACAAAAGCTCAGGCAATCTTCTATGCAAGGATTGGGTCAGGTAGGCTCTAACATTTCCCCAAATGCATGTTTAGAGTCAAAAATCTTGTCCATAGTTGAGAGTTATGCATGTTTTATAGTTTTGGAAGAGCCCCTCTGTTTGAGCTCACTTTCACAAACAAAGGGTTCTTGTAATAGTCTTGGAAGAGACCTCTGTTTCCCCACTGAGAGAATTTAAACGAGGCAAAAAACCCAAAAAGAAAATCTCCATTGCAGAAACAAGTCTCGTCTTTATCTAAAACCCAAAAATAAGTGTTGTCTCTATCTGTCGCAGATGACATTTTTATTTTAGTCAATAAGATTAAATTTAAAATGCGAATAAAAATGATACGCAGACTTAGAAATAACTCTTAGAATTATCTTAAGTGGACAAGCATGTAAGCCCGCCGCAAACACAACGTGATCATATTTTTTCAATTTATCCATTTTCATATTTGAATAATTTATATATTTAAAATCGTATTCGAGTATCAACAGCAGAGTGGCGCAGCGGAAGCGTGGTGGGCCCATAACCCACAGGTCCCAGGATCGAAACCTGGCTCTGCTATCTCTTTTTATCCAATTTCCACATTATTTTACTAACCATGTTTTTTTTTTTTTTTTTTTTTTAACTTCATAACAGCAGTTTCTCGGAGAAGAAGAGTATCTCCGGCGAAGATGATCGACGCCGATGTTTCCAGGAATGTAAGATTCATCTCTCTCTCTATTTAACCCTTTCTCTTCGTCGTTCATCTTCTTTGTAAATCTTAAGTGATTTGTGGTACATAAATCTGAGGAATTGTTCCAATTCATTGAGGGCTTGATGGGAACCATAAGCCTTAGGGCTAAGGCAGATGAAAACTCAATTGCGGATCTCAGCAATCAAGTCCACCACCCCCCTTGCTGCATTAGATTCGATGTCCTGCTGAGGTTTCGGTTTCCCACTATTTCAAGCCTAAATCCATTGGTAAGAGAAAACATATTATGCATAATGAGGAGGAAGTGAACGGATTGAAGTAGTAGATACGGCCAAGGAGCTTGGTCACCAAGGAGACGCAGAAGAGATCGTAGGCATCGGTGAAATGGTAAAGTTGCGTCTTCGCAACATCGATTGCCTTGAGCTCTATGACCAAACAAGGTAAAAAATTCAAGAATTCAGTTCATCAATTCTCCTTTGTATAACATATATATGTATCAGACAAAAAAGTCTTTTGTAAGTTTTAAAGATTATGGCACGTTCTCCTTTGTATGAAAAAAAATTAAAAAATCCTTTGTAAGTTTTTTAAAGATTATGGTACGTTCTCCTTTGTATGAAAACAAAAACATTTGTAAGTTTTTTTAAATATCATGGTACGTTCTCCTTTTCTTACATCTAATCAGGGCCATATTCGAGGAGGTGTCTACAACAAAACAACAAAATCTATACATATTTTACAGTTCAAATTAACATTTTTTGTCAACAATATTTACGTATAAATAGGACCAATATTTAAAATACTGAACAAGGCCAACGATATATTTGAGTATTATTGAACTGGCACTACAGCTAATAGATTTTTAAAGATAGTATATATAGAAATGAATTTGTTTAAAAAAAAAAATTATATGTTACAAAACGTGAATTTAGTATACATCACCAAATCGTGAATTTAGCTTCCACTTTGCAATGCCATGAAGATGATTATCAATTTGGTATATTTATAGTACTAGTATGTTAACAAGAAAAAGGCTTAATTTTAACGTCACTTATTTCTTCAGTTGACGTCACTTAAAACCGATTTAAAAAACTAGACGTCGGTTACGTAACCGACTTCTCATGGCCCGACGTTAAACTTTTTTACGCCAGTTAAAAAAAGACGTTAAGTTTAACGTCAAATGATGCTACGTCGGTTCTTTTTTTTTTTTTAACGTCGGTTAGAAAGCAACGTTCGAAAGCATCATATCATACTATTTTTAATAGTATACTAAATTGTAATTATTAAGAATGAAAACAAATATAGATTCATAATAATCGTCTAAACACAACATAAATCATAGGTGTTTTTCAAACTAGGTCTAATCATATAAAAATTTAATAAATCTACTTGTGTCACAAAACACTTTTACAAGCTTATATTTCTAAGAGAAGAAAATCAGATCCCAAAGGATTTTTCTTTGCTCTCCATCATGCTACTGTCTTTTCACCGGATTGCTATTTCCTTGTGGAACTGGACACCAAAAAAAACTTGGTTAGTTTTTGTTAGTTTATATGTTACCAAAACACTTTTACAAGCTTATATGTTACCAAAAAAATAATAATAATTTGGTTAGTTTTTGTTCTAATCTTTTTCGTTGTGATTAAATGTTAAAAAATATCCAATTTTTACACATATTAAAGATATTAATCTGGACTTGCGCCGCAAAAAAAAAAAAAAATCTGGACTTCCGGTCAAAAATCATATAGCTATAGAAAATAAAGTAAATTATAAACATGTGGTAATGATAATAATAAGCATGTGGTAAATTGATGAAATAGTGTATAATTTTGAAGATATCGGTTAATCACAAAATTATACGGAATTACAGTTTATGTTTAATGGTAAAAAATATTAAAATCAGTATTTTATGATTGGACTAAAAGTTATAAACGTAATGATATCTATAATATTATTTAAGAAGACATTTAGGAAAATGAATTTTGTTTTGTAAATTATTACATAATATGCCATTACAAATAAGAAAAGATAATTGAAATAGTAAATGATATAATTGTCTTTTAAAATGATTGAATAGAATATGGAAAATATTTTTTTCCATTAATGATGGTATCTATTATTTAGTTTCTTAATTATTACAATATTACTAAATAATAATCAATCCATACTAAAGAAAATATATTCGAGATCTTACAATATTTTTTACTATGATTATTATATTTTATTTGAATATATATCAAAACAAAAGTTTGAAAAATATTTTACTACTTTTATAAAGAATTAGACACGAGAAAATTGTTTTTTTTTAAGAATTTGTGAATTGACCACAAAAACCATAGTCATTAAGCGGTGCATATTAGAGTTATGTTTTCAAGATTATAGGTTTTTGCGGGTTAGCCCGAATTATATTTTAGTTCATTGCAAAACGGGTTAAATAGACAGGTTACTCTGTGTTGATAGTTCTATATATAATCATTAGTTAGACATATTTTAAAATTCAGATAAAATTATTTTTTCTTAAATTTTTAAACATATTTTAAGAAACAATTATCTCGTGCAATATAGCTAACTCGGGTTGAATCCTAGTTATGTCTTATTTTGCAACACTATTAATCAAAACCGTGATCTTAAATCTAAAACATTTTATTGTATAATTTCGTAGACGTAGTTATAATTTATAATTTGAAATTACGTTGTTAAAAGTGGTAGACGTAGTTATGTCTTATAAATTATAAATTTAACAAAAATCTAAAACTACGTCTTATAAATTTAACAAAAATCTAAAACATTTTATTTTATCTAAATAAAAATCACCACTTATAACTACGTCTACGTAATTTCAATTTTGTTACGGTAAAAGTGGTATGTTTCGCTATATCGTTTATATTGTATATGTGGGACCTCTATATATAGATTTTTCTAGTACGCTAGTTTGAGCTTAACATTAACATAAACTTACATTTTCGTTAAACGTGTCTATTTTCATAACTACTCTTACATATATAGTGAATTACGAATGTATATTTAAATTACTTCACCTGATCATGTGTAACATATTTTAGCAGCAACTAAGAATTTGACTTAATTAAAAACTCTAAATCAAAATAGTAGATACGGATTGAACACTACAAGAAAACAACGTTTTGGCGACTACAAATGGCGACTAAATAATTAGTCGCCCAAAGTTGCGACTAATAGGCCACTAAATTCTGACTATTTGACGACCAATACAATTTGGTCGTAATTAAGTCGTTGGTTTACGACCAAAGAACATAGTCGTTACATTAGTCGCTAATTTAGCGACTAATATGCGACTCTTACGCCGAGTCGCTAATTGACGACTAAGTTACGACTAATTTGCCGACATGAAACAGTAGTCGCATAATAGTCACCATTTTGGCTACTAATGTGCGACTATTTCGGCGGGTCGCACAATAGTTGATAATCAGTCGTAAAATAACAGTGAAAAACCACGTGTTATTCGTTTTGGGGTTGGTGTACCGGTTTTATGTGACTACAACATATAATCGCATTTCAGACGCCGTGTAGTCGCTATTTAGTCGCCAGAAATGTCTATATAAACAAAATTCACCCTATTACTTCTCCTCATTCGATATTCAAACACAAAAGCCAACAAAATTCAGTTTTTATATATATAATGTCAGGAAATTACAATTATAGTAATTTCCGGGAGTGGATGTATAAGAGGTTCGATGAAGAGACGGGAAATTTCTCGGAACAGTTCAGAACGGGGGTGGAGAACTTCATGACATTTGCAAATAGCCAGCCTCTAACACAGAGTAATGGCGGTAAGTTTTTCTGCCCTTGTAGTGTTTGCAAGAACGAGAAATTTATCCCGGGGACAAGAATTTGGAATCATCTTTATAGCAAAGGATTTATGTTAGATTATTATGTTTGGTATAAGCATGGAGAAGAAATCAATATGGATTTAGGATCGAGTTATGTTGATACGACGTATATAAGTGGGAGTGAAGAAGTGGGTAATGTAGTAGAAGATAGATATGTGAATATGGTGAATGATGCATTTCGTCATAATGTGAGTTTTGATAACTATCATCAGGATGGTAGTTATCAGAATGTAGAAGAACCGGTACGTAACCATTCAAAGAAATTCTACGACTTGTTAGAAGGTGCAAATAATCCATTATACGATGGTTGTCGTGAACGTCACTCGCAATTATCCTTAGCTGCTCGAGTCATGCAAAATAAGGCAGAATATAATATGAGTGAAAAGTTAGTGGATTCGGTTTGCGAAATCTTAACAGACTACTTACCAGAAGGAAACAAGTCAACCGGTTCACATTACGAGACAAAAAAATTGATGCGCAATTTAGGTCTCCCATATCATACAATTGATGTTTGTATTAACAATTGTATGATCTTCTTGAAAGATGACGAGAAGGAAGATAAATGTCTGTTTTGTGGTGCACAAAGATGGAAGCCTAAGAACGACCGACGTAGAACCAAAGTACCATACAGTCGTATGTAGTATCTACATATTGCTGACAGATTGAAGAGAATGTATCAGAGCGAGAAGACTACAGTGGCAATGAGATGGCATGCCGAGCACCAAGCAAATGAGGGAGAAATGTGTCATCCTTCTGATGCGGCGGAGTGGAGATATTTTCAAGATCAAAATCCCTGTTTTGCCGAAGAACCCCGCAACGTTTATCTTGGATTATGTATCGATGAGTTCAATCCATTTGGCATGTCTCATAATCATTCGATGTGGCATGTGATCTTGACTCCATATAATTTACCCCCTGGTATGTGCATGAATACATAGTATTTATTTCTTACAATTCTGAATTCTGGGCCAAATCATTTGCGAGCTAGTCTCGATATCTTCCTCCGGCCTCTTATTGAGGAGTTAAAAGAGTTGTGGTCTAATGGCGTCGATGCATACAATGTCTCCTTGAATCAAAATTTTAATCTAAAATTTGTGCTGATGTGGACGATAAGCGACTTTCCGGCGTATAGCATGTTATCCGGATGGACAACCCATGGTAAATTGTCTTGTCCAGTTTGCATGGAAGATACAAAGTCTTTTTATCTACCTAATGGAAGGAAGACGTGTTGGTTTGATTGTCACCAAAGATTTCTTCCTCATGGTCATCCATTGAGGAAGGATAAAAAAGACTTCCTAAAGGGAAAAGATGCTTCGAGAGAGTATCCACCTCAGTCTTTGACTGGTGATCAAGTTTATTGCGAGCGGTTGGCTGGTGTAAATCCATCGAAAACAAAGGACGTTGGTGGAAACGGTCACAAAAAGAAGAAGCCGGGCTATGGGAAGCAACATAACTGGCACAAGGAAAGCATATTCTGGGAGCTGCCGTACTGGAGGGACCTCAATCTCCGACATAGTCTTGATGTGATGCATATAGAGATTAATTTTTTTGACAACATCATGAATACTGTTATGAGTGTGAAGGGTAAATCGAAAGACAACATCATGTCAAGATTGGATATAGAACAATTTTGTTCTCGGCCACACTTACATATTGATAGTGAGGGTAAAGCTCATTTCCCAGCCTTCACATTGACATAAGAAGCCAGAAAAAAGTTTATTGGAATGTGTGAAACATGCGGTTAAATTCCCAGATGGTTATTTGTCAGACTTAGCTACTTGTGTTGATATGGACAACCGAAATTTTTCAGGCATGAAGAGTCATGACTGCCATGTTTTTATGGAGCGGTTACTTCCATTTATCTTTGCAGAACTCCTAGACCGGAATGTCCACGTTGCATTATCAGGTACTAATTATGACTATTTCTTTAAATATGATTAGAGTAATCTATATAGTAACCTCATGCAGTTTGAATATATATTGTAGGGGTTGGAGCATTTTTCCGAGACTTATGTTCGAGAACTTTGCATAAAAGTCGCGTTCAAATTCTAAATCATAACATAGTTTTAATCCTATGCAATTTGGAAAAGATCTTTCCACCTTCATTTTTCGATGTGATGGAGCACCTGCCTATACATCTCCCCTATGAAGCTAAATTAGGAGGCCCTGTCCAGTATAGGTGGATGTATCCTTTTGAAAGGATTTTCAAAAAGTTGAAAGGGAAAGCAAAGAACAAAAGATATGCGACAGGATCGATTGTTGAATCATATATCAATGACGAGATTGCTTATTTCTCAGAGCACTACTTTGCCGCGAATATACAAACGAAATCAAGGTAAATGCTAAAATCAATCACATCATGTCCACTTTGCCATTTAATTTGTATACACATGGTATGTATTTTAATGTGAATTACTTTTCACTCATTTGGTCAGGTTAACAAGATTTGATGAAGGTGAAGTCCCCGTATATCATGTCCATGGAGTACCTTCTATATTTACTCACGTAGGCCGTCCAAGTGGAGAAATGCATGAAATATTGCTCTTAGAGAGAGAGACTATCAATGCGTACATGCATATGTTTTACGAAATTATGACTATTTTCAGCCAATTGAGAGGTATATAAGTTGTCATCTCTCCCAGCTTGCGTTTTAATATATAATCCACTATAATTTCTCATATTTGTGTTGGTCTTGTATAGTATGTTCGAGGATTTTATTTCTGCAAAATATCCAGGACTTTCCGAAAAAGAACTCTCCGCGAAAAGAGCTGACGAATATCATTTATGGGTGAAAGAATATGTATGTCTAAATAATATTCATAACTATGCATATATTTATACTTATATATATTTACGCTATTTTTTATATATATGCAGGTTACTTACTGGAACGCCACGAATCCATTTCCTACTTGGGTTCAAGAGATAGTGCATGGACCTTTGAATAAGGTCAAAACCTGGCCAATGTATTTTACAAGAGGCTATTTGTTTCATACGCAGAATCACGGCGCTGGACGAAAGACATGTAACTATGGGGTCTGTGTTAAAGGTGAAAATTACACTGATGCATCCGATGAAGCGGATTTCTACGGGACCTTAACTGATATCATAGAACTCGAGTACGAGGGGATGGTCAATTTGAGAATCACACTTTTTAAGTGTAATTGGTATGACCCTGTTATCGGTAGAGGCACTCGGAGGAGCAATGGTGGCGTTGTAGACGTTCTTTCATCAAGAAAATACAATAAATACGAACTATTTATTCTAGGTACGTACTTATGTATATATTTATGTATAGCATTTTATTAATATCGATATCATATATATATATATATACATATGTATAACTTATATATACATGTTGGTATTGCAAACAGCCTCGCAAGCGGATCAAGTTTGTTATATTCCGTACCCATATACAAAGAAACCGAAGCAGTTGTGGCTCAATGTTCTAAAAGTGAATCTGAGGGGAAACATTTCAGGGGAATATGAAAAAAAAGAACCGACTCTTTTGTAAACAGTTGAAGATCTCGAACTACAATGTATTGATGACTACAATTGAAGATCTCAAACTAGACAATTTCGTACATGGAGTAAACCCAATAAACCTCGATTACGATGTCGGAGATATATGCAAAACTAGAAGATGAATTTTGGTGCAATTTGTCGTCTTCTGATGAAGAACCAGATGACGAAGAACCCTACTAATTAACTATGTTACTTATGTCACAGTGTTAATTATGTTATTTATGTCAAATTTGAAAACAAAAATTCTAAAAATTTGTCTTTTACATTATGGTCATATATATGCAATTTTTACTATCATATAATTTTAAAATAAAGTTTTCAAATTAATATAACATAAGATTCTAATCAAAATAAATTGAAGATCAATTATATGGTGAAGATATAAAAATTATTATACATGAAAATACAAATATTTTTTAATAAAAACACAGATATGGCGACTGATAAGCGACTAAATTTGCCCTTACCCAAACCCAAACCAAACTTGGTTTAGGCCCAAACCCAAACTAAATTCGCCCTTACCCAACATATGCGACTAACCTGTTTTTCCCCTTTTGCTCTATCTTCTTCGATTCCCCCTTTGAAAACCCTAAATCAAGCTCTTCCCCTTTTGCTCCATCTTCTTTGATTCCCCCTTCAAAACCCTAAATCAAGTTCTTCCCCTTTTGCTCTCATCTTCTTTGATTCCTCTACGAAACCCTAAATCAAGCTCTTTCCGGCGAAGATGAGCGGTTGAGGAAAGAAGCAAAAAACCGTTCACAACGTTTCTCATAGAGCCGGAGGGTCCAATCGCTCCATGAGTGCGTCGCGAACACCGAACCCTCTACCGCCGCAGTACTACTTCACGCCGGCGGCCCAAGTTCTTCAGACTCAGTCGACACCACCTCAACTCCCCGTGAACGATCAACCGTCGTCAGCACCAAATTTCCTGAGCTATCCACCACCACAACAAGTTTTCCAGAACTTCATGCCTCAACACCGTGGAGAAGAACTCCCTGCGACTGCTTCGGCTCCATTGGAGGACACTCATACGTCACCACTTCAGAACTCTCAGGCTCAGAGTCATCCATCTTCTCAAGGACACAGCTTCCATGACGAATCTGCTCCCGTGTTGTTGGATCTCCAGGAGGACACGCTGCGGGCTCTAAATGCACTGCTTATGGTGCCAGACCGGGATAAGTTTACCACCGTCCTCTCTCCCACACCGACGCCGAACTCAACTTGGTATGACCCTGCCATCTTCTCCATCTTTTTATCGCATTTGAACAGAACCTTTTTACACAAGATAAAATATGGTAAATGCGATTGTTTTTGTGTTCTTCTTGTTTGTGTATCGCTCTCATTGTATTGTTCTTGTTGTTGTACTGGATTTGACTGTGATTTTGTGAGGCGTATTAACGGTTGTGCATTACTGGAATCCAAATTTTGGTGTTTAGTCTCCAATGGTTTTGTGCCCATTGATTATAAAGAGATTGCTTAGATTTGAAACTAGAATTTTAGCATAGAAGAATAAATTTGCTTACTGCATAATCGTTTTATGTACATGGGTCTAAAGATGTTGTAGACTTGCTTAGCTTGAATCAAAAGTACATGATCTATGTGGTAGCGGTTCAAAGGTGCATGTGTTTTGATAAGTCTTAGGTCTCTGATGGTTAATCTTAGGGTCAGTTTGATGTCTAAGTGTAGACACATGCTTCTGGTTGCATGTTTCATGTTTGATTGTATTCTTTCTTTACTTGTCTTGTCAGAAACTGTAATGTAACGTTTGCTTTGATGGTTAATTAAACGTTTGCTTTGTGTTTGAGTGTAAACACATGCTTGATGTCTGACTGTCTGAGTCTTAGAGTGGACACATTCTTTGTATTTTGTCCTTGTTTATTTCATGTGTGTTTGCAGGTTTACTCGCGACAAGGGATCGAAACTAGTTCGGGCAATTACTAAAGTGTTTACAAACAAATTCGATGTTCCCTACTATAGCTGGACATGTGTGCCTCTGGAGAGACAAGAAAGATACTTCCTCGAGTTCGCGGTACAGTTTTCTATCTTATAGCCTTCACATATAGGTTTGCTTGTGATGTTTTCACTAACATCATTCTATTCTCTTTGTATTGTAGAAAACCCACACATGGGATCCCTTGATAACAGGGACAGTTCAAGGGTATTTCGAGGAGATCTGCCAACGCTGGATGAAAGACATGGTTAGCAGCGTGAGGACTAGTCGAGAGCGACCTAATTGGATCGGCGACACTCTCTGGAAAATGATGACCGACTACTGGGACACTGAAGAAGCAAAGCAAAGGAGTCTCACATATTCCATTGCTCGTATGTCTGACCGTAAAGGTCTTGGTCCTCACATCCACTTATCAGGGCCAAAGTCGTATCAACAAATCCAACAAGAAATGGTTAGTAACTTTTACTTTTTCTTACACCTTAACAACTTTAAATTCGGTCATAATCCTTGTTTATTTTGTAACATTGCAGGAAGAGGAATTGGGAAGACCGGTTAGTCTTGGTGAGGTTTTCATTAAGACACATACAAGGCTATATGGTACGTATGTCGATAGGAAGGCGGAGAAAATCGTTCAAACATATGAGAAGAAGGTGCAAGAGAAGTTATCTAAGCTCATGACAGAGACTTCAGAAGTTTCGGACGGTGCTTCGCGACCTCGAGAGCTAACAACAGATGAATATACGAGCATCTTTCTTCAGGTAAAGTAACATATTTCACAGTCCACATTTATAGAGTCTTGGATTTTGTCATGGTCTTGAATTAAGGTTTTTCTCTTACTTTTCGCAGTCCATTGAGATGGATTCACGAGGAACTCCTTATGGAGTTGGAAGCCTGAAGGAGACTCTTCACAATGGCAAGCGCAAGCAACCGGGAGACTCTTCATCGTTTGTTGCACTGCAAGAGCAACTGAAGGAAGCTCAACGGAAAATCGAAAAGCATGCTGCTTATAATGAACGGAAAATCGAAGAGCAGGCTGCTTATAATGAACGATGTGATGCTGAGACTGCTGCCCGTAAAGCAGAGCACTCCCGAGCTGCGGCTGAGCAAAAGGACAAGCTCGAGCACTTCTCCTTGGTGGAAAAGTACCTGCGACAAACTGATCCGTGGTTTCTAGACTTCGTGGCTTCTCATTCAGCTCCAGCAACAACCGATATGCTTCCATCAACCAATCTTCCTCGACCAGATCCAAGTACAATACCATCTGCTTCTTAGGTTACTAATCCTTGTTTTTTTTAACCATGTTTTGTGAACTCATGAACTTGTTATTTTTGTTTATGTTTTGGCATTTGTTATGGAGTTTGAATACTTTAGTTAATATTTTTAATCAAATGTTATTTTGAATCAAATTTATTTAATTTTGTAACTTTAATTTTGTAACACAGATTACCATTTGAGAAACAAAACAAACACCAATCAGTCATACCATATTCTTATTTTGACAACAAATATAGTCACTAAACAGTAGCCTATTAGTCGCCAAATAGTCGCAGAAGAATAGCTAAGTAGTCGCAAAATATTTACATCCTCGAAGCTTGATGTTCCTATTAGTCCCCAAATAGTCGTTCAATTAGTCATATAATAGTCGGTGAATAGTAACTAAATTTTATGACTATTTAGTGACTAAAACTATCCGACTGCATTTAGACCCATTCTATAGTCGTTCACTAGTCGCAAATGTAGTCGCCGATTAGTCATAAGTTTTGCGACTACTTTACGACGATTGAACGTCTACACACTGTTCATATGGTGTAGTCGTAACGTAGTCGCCATTTGGCGACTATTTTTACGACTACATACTTTAGCGACTAAATATTAACGACTACATGATTTAGTCGCTAGTTAGTCATAATTCACCTTTTAGCGACTATTTTGTGACTCCTTCTGCAGTCGCCAAAACGCTGTTTTCTTGTAGTGGAAGTAGTAGATACTTGGCTATTTTGTGACTCCTTCTGCAGTCGCCACAGTTTAGTAATTCGGTGGGAAAATTGTTGCTTATTTGAAACCGAATATATCGATCGAGATTCCGTGGGAAATTTGTGACCGATTACCAACCAAATAAAAACCGTTGGGAAATTCGTGGGAAATCGGTCGCAAATTTCCCACGGAATCTTGATCGATATATTCGGTTGCAAATAAGCAACAAATTTCCCACCATTTCACTAAACCGTGGTATGTTGATGGCTTATTTTCCCAACCAAAATATCGGTGGGAAATCGTGGATTTTTTTTTTTTTTGGTTTTATATTTAATTTGTACCCTAAACAATTTTCTTTAAACGTAACTTACAAAATAATCGATTTCTAACCAAAAAAAAATAAAAATTAATGAATTTTTTTTTTAAAATTTATAAACGTGTTTTATGGTAATGGGCCTAATGGGATTGAGATTGTTATGGAAGGGGGAAAAGAAAAACGTGATCCATCCAAAAAAAACCCAGACTCCAACATCGACTTCAAGAGAGTGAGACTGAGAGATAGAGAGATGAAACTGCCATTCCCGCATGGTAATTCTGAGTTTCGAGTCATAGTTCTTAGTTCTGAGTTTCAACTTTTTTGTTCTTCTTCGCTTGTCGGAATCTGAGAGAAGAAGCAAACTGATTTTTTTCTTCTTCTTCGATGTTCACAACGAAAGGGAAAGAAGCCGGAGTCGCAGAGAGAGGCGGTGCGTTAACCGGCAAGGCTCGACAGATCTTCAGATTCGCTCAAAGCTTCCCTTGCGATTGAGCTTCTCAACACCGGAATCTTATCTCCATGGTCCGGCAACGGCTTTGACGACAAGGTTCTCCGGTCTGCTCCTCTCCCTCAGCGTGGGTCACCATGTTTTCTCTTACCCGTCCTTCCGGCGCCAGAAATGAACAGATCCCGACCGGTTGTGGCTTCTCTGGCTTCACCGGAAATACATCACCGAAAGAGCACAAACGTTGATTTTTTTGTATTTTTAATTTTCTGTATTTCGCTGATTTTTTTTAGTTATGTTGTATTTTTATTTTTTATTCCAATATTTTTTTAATATTATTTTTCTATTCCGTCGGAATTCGGTGGGATATTATTTAAAAAGTGGTTGGATAACCGTGAGAATATGTGGTGGGTTGATATGCTCAAATTAATACTCTATAAGTATTAAAGCAGTTGTTGTAATATATGTAGGGGTCGAACACAAGAACTCAAGAAAGTCACACAATATATTATATACACTCGAATTAAGCTAAACCAAACAATATAATTAAATGCGAGTGCGTAAATTAAACAAGTTGTAAGTCAATTGGAAAGAAGATAAGCTCAGGGTATTTCTCAGGAATTCAATGAATGTAGATAAACTAACTAACATGATTCAGATTTAGCGCGGTTCTTGAACTCAAATCACTAAAGTATAGCTAACCAACTCTCGTTGCGAAAACTATCTAAGTCTAAATCCTATAATTCCAAATCTCTTTGCGAATCCTAAAGTCTACCAGATTTTAGTTCAAGTTTGATTTGTTCACAAAACAACTAAACCAAATCTCTTTGCGAATAGTTATTTTGCTCACCTTAAGTTCTATCAGGTAATTAATCGCACTCTCGTGCCTAATCAATTATCCTAAGATCTAAGTTCCAGATTCGTCAACCTAGAATTAGCTATGAGAACAACCTATGGTGAAGAACTAATTCAGATGGTGAATCCTAATTAACTAATTAACCTAACATTTAGAGAAAATCCTTATGAGAACCCTGAACCTAACAAGGGATCTACTCAGACATGGAGATTGAAACAAGTAACATGATTGAATAGATCATCAAAGATATCAAATAGAAACATGAGTTCAGATTTGTCTCTCCAAAAACCAGAATAAAGCGTAGCCAACAAAAGTGGCTGAAAAAACCTAATTATAATCCTAAAACACGTTTTGGGCTAAATTGTAATTATTAAAGTCTTCTGGACCAACGTGCAGTTTCTTCAAACTTGTAAAAAGTCGCGTTTCCTTTTCCATGGAGGACGGTATCGATCGATACTCGGGCAGTGAGTCACGTTCCTTCCTTCATGGTGTCAGTATCGATCGACACCAGGTGGTGTCGGTCGATACAAGGGCTTCAAATCGGGTACTTAGCTACACGAACTTCTGCTTTGCTCCAAAATGCTCCAGAAAGCTCCAATATCTCCAATTATGCTCTAAACGTACTAAAACCTGTAAAAGACTCTAAAACACTACAAAATAGTAGAAAGACTCTATAAAACAGACTTATATCATGGTCAAAAAATGGTAAAAACCATGATATATCAACTCCCCCAGACTTAGCCTTTGCTTGCCCTCAAGCAAATAGAAGACTAAACCAGAGAAAGAGGTTTGAAAACACGGAGACTCACATGTTCATGAAACATTGCAATGACCCTTTTCCCAAGCACCCAAATGTCACCCAACCAGTTCCAAGACTAACCAGACGCGAGTATTGATGGTGTTTGCCACCGAATCCCCGGTTCTTCCCTCTCAATGTATCAAAGGGTGTAGGCGAATAATGGCATCATAGGAAAATCCTAGCCTCGCTTCCAACCTTTGTGTGATCATTCATCATCAAGTAGAATAATGGGATCGCTGGAAACATTCATAACCCTCTACTTCGGAGAAAATTATCTTATCTTTATTTATTAACTAACAGAAGGGGAGAGATATACTATTACTTTTAAACACATGGGTTCCTTTGTCAGATATGAATGAGGAATCAAGCTCTATGAATACTAACCACGTCGATGAAATGCAGAAATTTGGCTCAGGCTTTAAAAGAACTCTGCTGGAAACATGTGTGTCTTCTAGTTAACTGGTCAGCCTTTGGATTTTTCATTAGTCGATCTGTAACTGATTCTGTAACATTGGTCACTTAGAAGCAAAGTCAGAACAATAGATTCAAGAACAAGATCATAATCTCCAACAGGTTTTGACTCAATAAAACAAATTTTGACTCAATAAAACGACAAATGACTCTAAGAAAAACAAACACAATGTCAGTGACTACCTCCCCCAGACTTGAACAACACTGTCCCCAGTGTTATCTAGCCTAGAGTTGGTAAAAGAAAAACAGAAGAGCTGAGTGGATTGGTGAAAATCGAAAGAGACGTACCTGGGTGACGGGTATCGATCGATATTGTGTTGGTATCGATCGATACAAGGGATATTGGTCGATGCAATTTTGACATCAATCGATCTGTAGCTCACGGTCTCTTAAGAAATACCCAACTCCTTTGTCGTGTGGATGGTGTCGATCGATACCGGGTGGGTGTTGATCGATACTGCTCTTCTGAATCTGCTGCACGTGAAACACAAGACACAAAACTAAAAACAAAAATAATAGAAAAACGTATGTACAGACTCACCAGCGGGTTGCCTCCCACCAAGCGCTTGTTTAACGTCACGAGTCCCCATCACACTTATGAGGGATTAAAGTCATAGAGGGAGCACTCTCGACTCTTTTGCTCTTTACCTTCTTCTTTGCCTTAGCTGTTTTGACGTCTTTCTTGGTGATGACAGAAGGACCATCTAAAACGTCTATGACAGTTGGCTCATCATAAGGCTCATCCAAAAGATCAACCATCAACGTCTCTCCTGTAACAACGGTGATGCAAGAGATATGTTTGGGAGCTCTTTCGGAAGGAATGGCTTTGTAGGAGACCTCTTTGTCAATGTATGAGAACGAGATTCTCTTACTAGGCGTGTCTATAACTGCACCAACTGTAGCCATGAACGGTCTTCCAAGAATCAAAGGCGTACTAGATCTTGCACTCATCTCCACAACTTGAAAATCAGTAGGAACCAGACAATCTCCTACTTTAACCAGCAAATCAGGGATGGTACCATATGGAACTGAGGTGGAGGAGTTCGCGAATGTAAGAGACATCTCAGGAGATCTTATATCAATTCTCAACCTCTCTGCAATTGCCCTTGATATGACATTGACGCTAGACCCTGAATCAACGAGAGATTCTTTGAATTCAACTCCAGAGATAGAGCATGGAACTGGAAATTTTCCTGGGTCTTCCCTCTTAATCAGCTGTTTCATCGGAGGTGGTGTACTTCTGGCTTTGATAAAGAGTGCCTTAATCTCTTCGTCAGTTTCTCTGCAATTTCGGAAGTAACACTCCAAAGGACGGTTTTCAAAAGCTTCTTCAAAAGATATAGTGTGGGGAATCCTCCTGACCATCTTCTCAAAAGCGAGCAACTTCTCCGCAGTAATAGGGTTCATGAGATGTCTAGGTGGTCGAGGGTATGGTACCTTAGGCTTGTAAACCCTTTCCTCGACAATCTTGGGTGTTTTCTCAATTTCTGGCTCAGTCTGCGAGGGGTGTCGATCGATACCAGATTGGTGTCGATCGATACAAGGCTTCTGCGTCATCTCTTCGGGTGTGGTGTCAATCGATACAGGTGTGGTGTCGATCGACACCATTGGTTTTGAAACGTTCTTGGCAGATCCTTGGACGGGTATCGACCAATGCTGGGTGGTATCGATCGATACTCGGGCAGTGAGTCACGTTCCTTCCTTCATGGTGTCAGTATCGATCGACACCAGGTGGTGTCGGTCGATACAACGGCTTCAAATCGGGTACTCAGCTACACGAACTTCTGATTTGCTCCAAAATGCTCCAGAAAGCTCCAATATCTCCAATTATGCTCCAAACGTGCTAAAACATGTAAAAGACTCTAAAACACTACAAAATAGTAGAAAGACTATAAAACAGACTTATATCATGGTCAAAAATGGGTAAAAACCATGATATATCATGGGTAAACGGTGGGGAAATCGTCGGAATATTCTTGACCAATTTCCCACCGATATTTCCGACAATTTTAGCGATGAATATTTCGGTGGGAAATTTCCCACCATTTTCCCACCATTTTTGAATCTGCAATGATCGATGTCCCACCGTTTATTTCCGTAGGAAAATTGTCGGAAATTGGCTTTTCCCACCAATTTTCCACCGATATTTATGTGGTATTTTGATATGTTTCTTTTAGTGAACCTTTGATCAATAACACTGATATTTTTTTGAAAAATGTAATAGTGTTGGCTTCTTGTGATGGAAAATTAGTTTGCTAGAGCACAATGGATTCGATGCTAAAGGTCGCATTCTACAAGAAGCCAACGGGAAAACTGCTCATCCCTGATTGTTGGTGGAAGAAAAACATAAACCCTAGAACGGGAAGAAAAACGTAAATCGTAGAGAGAAAACGTATTGAGACAAATACCCGTTTTTATGGTTTTTTTATTATTGAGTGAATGAATAATACAAAATTTTATAATGCCCAAAAACCCGATTTAATTTCTAATCTCGATTAGTAAAAGAAACATTTCATGATCCCAATAAGATATTGTACCATTCGTTTGTTCGCTCAAGAAGGGCTACTTAGCATACTTTATCCGATTTTTCTCATCTTAGAAACAATAGGTTCATGTGTTTTTGCTCATCCATTACCATCCTCTAAACAATACATAAATAGTGCAAAAATGATCGCTTGTTGAATTTTGATGAAATATAAAAGTGTGTATTTATATGTTATTGATTAACTCTTTGTACTATTTTCTCCCAAAACATAGCCGAATGTCGGTTTCCAATTAAAACACTAATGGTACCCAAAAATGAAAAATGAATCGCATGAAGCCTATAATAATTACTGCTTCATCCTTTTATGTCCATGACTCTTCTATGAGGTACAAGTATTGCCTTCTACTAACCAATGGAATGTGTTTTCATTGAGAAAATTCTTGTGTAATTCTCGCCGAACTCAGGGTGTGATTACCTATGGCATGAAAGGTTCTTGCTTATGGCTTGAAGGAAGAAAGACAGGAAAAACTACTCACACTTTTGATATCGAAGCTTTCAAGTGACAAAAAAGAATATTTGCTGCTGCATTGCATGGACTCTTAGATGAGCATGAGCTCGTACGCTTTGTGGACACTGCTGATACAGATAGCTGGTATGTACTTGCTATCTTCAGACTTGTCGAGCAGAAATAGCAATAAAGTCTTCTAAATCTTTTTTTCTTTTTGTGGTTAGAATTCTTCAGTTCAGTTGTATATTTTGGGGAATGTGTCATCTGTTTGCTTTAAAACTAGAACTTCATGAAGGAGTCCATGTTCGTTTCAGCGCTCTCTGCATGTTTACGGTTCTATCTTGTGCTCACTCATATTTACATGTCAACTGAATTAGCTAGAGGTTGCTTGTTTTTTTAAAGCCATGAGAGGAAAATGCAATCATCAGTTTTAAACAAATAACTGAATGTCATGGTGCTTGTTTGTTTTTTATGACATGCTAAAGAGACTGCCTAAGGAAACAAAAGAGATCTCAAAAGTTTTAATAAATACAGAACTTCTTCCTGGATTTTTACAAAGCTATTTTGATGGACGATCCTTAACAGTATTGATAGAAAAATGCTTCATGCAGACGATATTTTTCTTCGGGAACAAGCATTCCCGCGTATTAAGCTGGTCATTGAGATGATGGGCCAAAATCTAGTGGTTTCTGAGAGTCAACGAGCACCACAAAACAGAGATAATGTTTTGGGGCCCACTCGCCACTTGAATTCACCTGCAACACGAAGAAAAACAACATATGAGAAAAAAAGATTATACTTTGCAATAGATTCGACTCTCTTTCATCTGTAGAGGAAAGCTAGATGATTGACAAATGTAAACAGATCCTAGTTTCCACAATCTGGTCTAGCATGTTCAATAAGTAGTATAAGAGGATACTTTTGTAAAGGTTTAATCATAAACGGAAAAAATACAGAAAAGTCTTATTCTTTCCTTTTGTTCACATGGTAGCAGAGCACCGAGGATTCAGGTGACACTTGAAAATCCTGAGGGAATGTAACTATTTGTGGTGACCGTGACGGTAAATGATGGGGCACTGAAACGTGATTCTCTGCAGATTGCCACATATGAAGCAAACCATTTCTGTGTTGAGTTACCAAATGCATATATTTATCAGTGAAAGGAAAGCAGCCTTCATCAAATATCACATGACGACAAACATATATATACACGACATGTTGGTGGGTATAAGCAACGGTAGCCCTTGTATTGGGCATGATACCCCAAAAATACACACTGAAGGGAACGAGGATCAAACTTGTGCTGATTATATGGCCTCAAATAGAGATAGCATGTAGAGCCAAACACACAAGAAAAGTATAATTCGGTACTCTCTTGAAGAGAACTTCTGATGGACTCTTATGTTACAAGGCCGTTGAAGGTAAGAGATTAACAATAAAGTTGGCTGAGTAGAAGGCTTCCACCCAATACTTCAGAAGAGTTTTGCTGTGAAATAACATCGAGAGACCAAGATCTGTTAGATGTCTATGTTTTCTTTCAGAAATTCCATTTTGTTGAGGGGTCGAAGGACATGAGAGGAGATGTATAATGCCGTGATCTCTTAGATGGTTTCTGAAAACTGTACTCATGCACTCACCCCCACCATCACTTTGGAACACTTTTATCTTTCTATTAAACTGATTTTCAACTTGTTTTTGGAAGGCAACAAACACACCACATAAATCAGACTTGAGTTTAAGCGGGCACAGCCATGAATATCGAGAGAAGTTGTCCACAAAAACAGCATAATACTTGAAACCTTGAACGGATACAACCGGAAAAGGACCCCAAAGATCACAATGTATTCAATCTAGTGGTTCCATAGCAACAAACTCACTATAAGAAAAAAGGAAGCTGAGAACTCTTTCCCATTTGACAAGGTTCACAAATGAGAGAAGTGTTGATCTTATTTATAGAGATTGATTTGCTACTCTTGAGAAGTTGCAGAACACTGAAGTTTGCGTGACCGAGACGTTGATGCCACACCATGTCACTTGCAGCACATTGTCAATTTGAATAAAATGCCACAAATTCTGGCTTCTGCAACACATACAACCCCTCACGACGCAGTCCCTTTGTTACCACCTTCTGAGTCTCCAGGTCGATTACATATACGGCATTAGCATCAAAAAACACCCCACATGGGTAATCCTCACAGAGTTTGGAGACCGATAATAATGATTTTTGCATTGAAGGACAAACAAGAACATCATAAAGAGGGATACTACCTATGAAGCACGGGTACTTCTGTTTGGTTCAAGTCCCCGTACCGAGGACGTTTCGGGGACGGGGACGGCTTGGGGACAGCTCCGAAACATCCCCACGACGTTTCGGGTAAAGCGGGGACGTTACTCAGTTGCGGGGACAAATATGTTTAAAGCCGGGACGTTTTCAAGTCGGTTGATCTCTAAAATTGGTGTCCCCCAACTCAGATTCAGCGGGTTAGCCGCCCAAATTCGCAAATAAACCTAATCCTTTTAACGGCCAAACACAGACCCTAATCCTAGACGAAGTAGATGATGACACGTGACTAACTTAGCTCGTGAATGAGCTTCTAATTTGACCCATTGAGTTGTTTATCTTTGTGTTTTTATACATTTTCTTTCAAAAATTTATACCGCATAAAAAACATTTCACAAAATAAAAACCGATTTCTAGCTAAAAATCATCACTAAATTATAATGATTTGTTTTAACCGAAAATATTTATAATGACTTAATTATCTCTATTGTTCTCAAAATTGAATATATATATATTATTCCCGTATCCATATTGTACCGTCTCTATAAATTTTAAATTTGCCGTTTCATGTACCCTTTCCGTCCCCGTTTCCCGACCTCGTACCCATCTCAGTGCTACTTCGGATACTACTTGTAGGAGTGGTGAGAGTAGTGGAACCAACGTGTGTTATCGGAAGATAGTTTCCATCCGCCACCATCACTGTTTCTGGACCATTGTATGGAGTAGCATTTGTCAGAGGAACAGTGGTTGAAGTGATATGAGCGGATGCACCAGAATCTGGAAACCACTCTTGTCCCGTCGTATCAGACACACGGAGAGCAGACAGAGCTTGAGGCACATCGTCACTTTGATACGCATTGTCAAAGCGGTTCCAACACTTCAAAGCAGAATGACCAACACGACCACAAATCTGACAAACTGACAAATCTGACAAACTGGAGACTCATAAGACTGAAGACGAGCATGAAAATCGGTGATATCGGACACAACCTCATTGAAAGTTGGTGTCGGGAGGCGAGACATGGAGCACTGAACCACAATCAAAATCGGACCAAACTCACGGCTTAGCCCATTGAGAAACATAAAGATTTTCATAGAATCTTCTATTGGTTTTTCAATGGAGCTAAGTTGATCACAAATAGCTCAAAACTCTCGGATATAAACTTGAAAATCTTTGCCGCGAGTAGAGAGCAGCTGAAGACGACGACGGAAATCAAATTCTCGAGCAACAGAGCTCTTGTTGAAGTTGTCTGCAAGGGAGATCCAAACATCTTGTGATGTGGCTAAATAGTGAACGTAGCCCAAGACCTCCTCAGTGAGAGTACCGTAGATCCAAGACATGATGAGCTGGTCGGTACACATCCAAGCTTCGTGGGCTAGATTTGGAGACACAACGACAACATTGTCGACAGTGGCAGTAACAGTTTCTACCGGAGCGATCACCTGACCATTGACAAACCCAAGGAGCCTTTGACTGCGAAGAAGAGACTCGATTTGAATTTTCCATATAAGGTAGTTGCTATCGTTGAGCTTGAGAGTAACAGAACTAGAAACATGAAGGTTATAAGGAAAAGGCTATGGATCTAGAACCTCCGCCATTACAGCAACTGTTAAGGTTTTAGAATAGCTCTGTGATAACACCATATTTTACATAATTTTAGGGCTTTATTTTCATATATTTTGATCTCACATTGTATAGTTTTGAGATGTTTTCATGCATTTAGGGTCCAATTGAATCTCATTACATTTTAGATGTCTTAGGTTAGTTCTTGCATGTGTTTATGCATGATGGAGCGTTTTTAGGTACCATTTGGAGCTTATGGAGGCATTGAGGAGCTTGGAGGAAGATCATGGAGGAAAAATGGACCAGTTTGGAGCAAAATTAGAGTCTCATATCGGGCATCTCACATCGGGCAGCTGTGGCCAATGTGGATTTCTCCGGACCAAAAATGTAGAGGCCATCCGAAGTGTTTTAAATATCGACTCATATGAAGAGTTTACATTTGGATTTAGCTTCAGCGATCTTCATGGAAGTCGTAGATAATTGTGTTGGCTTTCGTTTGGTGGTGGTTTCATGTCATTCGGAGCAGCCGTTCAAAAGATACAGCAGATTTAGTGAGTGTATGTCCGTCTGGCGCGCAAACGGAGCAAAACCAGAATCCTGCATCGGGCAAGACACATCGGGCAGCTGCGGCCGATGCAGTCTCCTCCGGAGCAAAACCAGGTTCTCACATCGGGCAGTCATATCGGGCAGCTGTGCCCGATGTGGGTTCCTCAGGAGCAAAAATGCAGAGTCCGTCTGAGGTGACTGAAAGATCGTGCTAGAAGAAGGCTTTTCATATCGATTTAGCTTTGAATCTCTTCATAAAAGTTATAGGAAATTGAGTTAGCGTTCCAATGGAACCGGTTTGAGATCATTCCAAGCAGTGTTTCAAAAGATACGTCAAATATATCAAGCGCATGTCCGACTGGCGCTCAGACGAAGCAAAGACAGAATCCTGCATCGAGCAGCCACATCGGGCAACTGCGCCCGATGCAGCCTCATCCGTAGCAAAATCAGAGACCCACATCGGGCAGCCATATCGACCAGCTGTGCCCGATGCAGACCATTCGAGACCCCTATTTCTATTTAAACACTTGAGACATTTGTTGTGTTGTTAAGTTTTCTTCTTGTAACATTGGGGGCTCGACCCAAACTCTCTCTTTTGAGGGATTTGAATTGTTCTTCATACATATGCCAATCTAGAGAAGATTTCTTCACTCTATCTTTATATTATGTTTATTTGATTCTTGTTCTTCATTTCTATGTCTTTTTCTCTTGTGTTCTTCATGTTCTTGTGAGTTGACATTTTGTTGGATTTTGGATTTTGCTTGATTTGGATGGTTTGATGGTTGATTGTTGATGCTTAGGACTAGATAAATATTTGTTCTCATGTTAGGAGGGATCTTAATGCTAGAATCGAATTGACAACTCATTTCTAGAACTTAAGACATTTCTCGCCCGGAAGGTGTTCGATGAAATGTCTAGAAAACTTCTAAGCATGCAATTCAATTCTTAGCCAATGGAAATTGATGATTAAGGTGAATTGTTGACTTGTATGGACTAATGCTTAATGATTATGGATCATTTAGTTTCGAACGGAAGTTCTTGATAACTAGATGATTTGTAAATGGATTAGTATCATGGAAGTGAACTAATCTACTTGTGTGATCCATGTCATAAGAATGAATGTGCATTGAATCTTTAGGCATAATTAGTCAATTTCTTTGATGGTTAGATAATGGTGATTTAGGATGATCTTGGATGAGTCTTTCACTTAGGTTGGTTCTTAATGCTAGATTTGACATGATAAACCAAAATCTAGTACTACACCTTAGATTAGTTAGATTTTTGGTCTCATCCCATGCATTAGGGATAGTTTCGAGTAAGCGGTGTTAGTACTAGATTAGGATTGTTCATTCGTTTCTAGATCTTAGGCATTTCACTCATGACCCGAGTTTAAATGAATTGTTTGACCCGAACCTTTTGTGAGCTATGCATATCCTAGCCAATGGAAGTTGATGTTTAGGGTGTTAGTGAACTAATTGGAATTGTTTCTTAATGCTTGTTGATTATTTAATCACAAATGGATTAGTCATATTTGTGAGTTCCATGTTCTAAGATAGTGATTAATGCTTCCAAATGATTTATTGTTTGATTGTTACCCATCTCATTGATAGCTTAGTTCATGATCCAACATTTTAGTCTTGTGTTTTGTTTTCTTTCTTTCATTTGTTTTCTTTCTCATAAATATAAAAACCCCAAAAAGATTTGCTCTAGGTTAAGAAGTTTCTTGCATTCTTAGTGCTTCAATCTTAACCCCTTATGGATTGACATCTCAAGTACTATAATGACATGAGTACACTTGGGATAATTGACACGAAAATATCCCGTATCACTCTGCTACCATGTGAACAAAAGGAAAGAAGAAGACTTTTCTGTATTTTCTCCGATTAAGATTAAACCTTTGCAAAGGTATCCTCTTATACTACTTATTGAACATGCTAGACCAGATCCTGGAAACTAGGATCTGTTTACATTTGTCAATCATCTAGCTTTCCTCTACAGATGAAAGAGAGTCGAATCTATTGCAAAGTATAATCTTTTTCTCATTTGTTGTTTTTCTTCGTGTTGCAGGTGAAGTCAAGTGGCGAGTGGGCTACCTTATCACTTGCAGCAACAGAGGAATTGTGTCAACACTCACCAGCTGAAACAGAATCATCAGCACCACAAAGTACATTGACACAATGAGAAGAAGATGATGTTAATCCACAAAGATATCATGTGACAACAAGATCAAAAGAAGATGATGTTCATTCACAAAGCCATCCTATGACAACAATATCAAAACTGGGAATACACAAATCAAATCCAAGGTATGCGCTTGTTGCTAGTAAATGCATTCCATCCTTACCAAAGACGGTCGCAGAAGTATTAGCTCATCCGGGATGGCATCATGCAATGATTGATGAGCTAGACTCTATATATCAGAATCATACCTGGTCCTTAATCCCTGCAACTACTGACATGAACATCTTAGGCTGTCGTTGGGTGTTGACAAACTCAAAGCAAGACTGGTTGCTAAGGGATTTGGTCAAGAGGAAGGAGTATATTTTATAGAAACTTATAGTCTCGTGGTCAGAACTTCAACTATCAGAATTGTACTTGCTGTTGAAACCTCAAAAGATTGGAGCATCACTCAAATGGACGTTAAGAACGCGTTTCTTCACGGAGATTTGCATGAACCAGTCTATATGGTCCAACCATTAGGTTTTGAAGATCATAGCCTACCTAATCATATCTGCTCACTGAAGAAAGCTCTTTATGGGCTTAAACAAGCTTCGAGAGCCTGGTTTGACAAATTTAGTCATTTTCTCCTCAAATTTGGTTTTACTTATAGTAAAGCTGATCCTTCACTCTTTGTCTACCATCACAATGGTGACACCTTGGTCTTGTTATTATACGTTGATGACATCTTGCTTATAGGATCAAATCCAAACCTTTTCAAATCTCTGATCTCGGAACTGAGCAGTCGCTTTGCAATGAAGGATCTGGGTAATTTCCTTACAGGATCAAATCCAAGCCTTTTCTTAGGCATCCAAGCTCAGTCTCACCCTCACGGATTGTTCCTCAGCCAAACGAAGTACATTGAGGAAATTCTACATCACTCTAATATGTCCACCTGCAATCCGATTCGTACACCGCTACCACTCCGGCTTGATCACGTCTTCCGCAATACTCGTCTTTTTTTATGAACCGCGTTATTTTTGGAGCCTTGCGGGAAAGCTCCAATATCTGACAATCACTCGACCATATATTCAATTCGCAGTCAATTTCATCTGTCAACGGATGCATTCACCTATAGAATCGGATTTTGGACTGTTAAAAAGGATATTACGGTATCTTCGTGGGACATCTACAATGGGTCTTAATTTCTATAAAAACAACAAACTAAGCTTGGTCTCTTATAGTGATAGTGATTGGGCTGGGTGTCAAGATACAAGACGTTCAACGACCGGTTTCTGTGCTTTCCTCGGGTCTAACATCATCTCATGGTCCGCGAAACGGCAACCAACGGTTTCAAGGTCTTCCACAGAGGTCGAGTATAAAGCTCTAGCAACAACCGCTTCTGAGCTTACCTGGATCTCCTCCGTTCTTCGGGACTTGGGTATTCTCAATCGATGCATGCGTTACTCCGGTGTGACAATCTTTATGCGGTTCATCTCACCACTAATATCGTGCTTCACAATCGAACGAAGCACATCGAAGTTGATTGTCACTACGTTCATGAACGAGTGGCTCTTGGGGTTCTAGAAGTTCAACACATACATGTTGTTCTTCAACTTGCAGATATATTTACAAAATCTCTTCCTCGACAATCCTTTTAACAATTGCGGTCCAAACTGAGTGTTGGAAGTCTTGCCACCATCGGTTTGCGGGAGGATGAGAGTCAACGAGCACCACAAAACAGAGATAATGTTTTGGGGCCCACTCGCCACTTGACTTCACCTGCAACACGAAGAAAAACAACATATGAGAAAAAGATTATACTTTGCAATAGATTCGACTCTCTTTCATCTGTAGAGGAAAGCTAGATGATTGACAAATGTAACAGATCCTAGTTTCCCGGATCTAGTCTAGCATGTTCAATAAGTAGTATAAGAGGATACCTTTGTAAAGGTTTAATCCTAATCGGAGAAAATACAGAAAAGTCTTCTTCTTCTTTTTGTTCACAGTTTCCTAATAGAAGCTTAAGGAGGTTTACACTATATCATAAGCTTCATTCACTTTGGTCATTTAGATTCGAAACTTGACCAAAAGAAAAATGTTTAAAACAATTTTTGTTGTGGTTTGTTTTCAAATTGTGTTGATCAAAAGTTGACTCTTTGGTAAGGTTGTCTTTGTCTCTGATTAGAGAAATGCAGTTTGTTCAATGATACAAGTCAAAGACTCAACAAACCAAACCAAATTCGAAAGTTCAAATCACTTATTGGGTTTGGTTTAGATCAGACCAATATTATAATAAAAGAAACCAAACGACGTCGTTGGAGTCATCAGCTTTCTACCTCACCTAACAAAACGAGATTCAACTCTTCACCAGTTTGTTTAGTCGCCTTTGTGTTTGTCTCTTGGCTCCATCGACGAGTCCGTCAAATATCTCTGCCACTCTCTCTCTCTCTGTCAAAACCCCTAAACTCTCTCTCTCTCACTCGCTCTCCAATGGAGTCCGTCCTAAGCATTGGTCTCGCCGTCATGGGGCAGAACCTCACCTGGCTCTGCTATCCCTTTTTATTTTTATTTTGCTTTTTTTTTGTTTAAAAAAAAAGAAAAAATTTGTTACCGTGTTTTTTGAAGAAAACTCGCCCATTCTTATTTATATCAAATCCATTGTGTTCATGAAGACGATAATCTTTTGGTTATTTGTAAAAATTAAAAATTGAATAATAGAAACCGTAATTTTCTTGGCTATTGTATGTATATAATCAAGAAAATTATTTCCTCTTCATCGGTTATACAATCAAGAATTTTCTTGGAAACACTTAAATATTGCATATTGGTAAGTGGTTTATTCCAATCCAACTTTCAACAGTTTCATCATTTGATCAAGTTGAAATATAGAGATTAGTGAATTTGACCGACTATAAAATATGAAATAAAAACTTGCAGTTTATGCTTTCTTTCTTCCATTTGCAAAGATCAAAAACATACAACAAAGTAATAATGAAGAGAGCTAAAGTGAAACCATTTTCTAGGTAGTTCTGAGACGTTTTCTCTAGAACCTTCTAGAATCTTCTATCCCGTCACACGACAAAATCAGCATCAGAAACTTCTAGAACTTTGTGGGTACCATTGGTTATGTAACTTCAAGGAACCAAATACATTCACGCCAGATCTTATGATTAAAACAATCTCTGATCAATAACACTGATAACTTTTTGACAAATGTAACATCACTGGCTTCTCGTGATGGGATATTAGTTTGTGAGAGCACAATGGATGTGATGCTAGAGGTCGTATATTACAAGAAGCTTAGAGAGGTGTTGACCCCTTTGTTCTACCTCAGCAGGCTGCTCATCACTTACTTTTACTAGAAGAAAAATGTAAACCTTAAAACTGGAAGAAAAACGTAAACCTTAGAGATAAAACATATTAGGAAAATACCCGTTTTTAGGGTTGTTTATTGTTATGTGAATGAATAATACAAACCCTAATTAAGACCCGTATTTATAATGCCCTAAAACCCGATTCCTAAAATGAACTTTTCCTAACTCAATAGGATACCGTACAATTCCTTTGCTCGCTTAAGAAATGTTCATTAACATACTCTATCATATTTTTCTCATCTTAGAAACAACATGTTCATTTTTTTTGTCCATCCATTACCATCCTCTGAAAAGTGCATAAATAGTGCAAAAAGGATCGCTTGTTGAATTTAAATAAAGTATAAAAGTGTGTATTTATGTTTTACACAAAATGGAGGTGGTTGTGCATTGTTATTATTACGATTAACTCTTTGTACTGTTTTCTCCCAAAACATAGTTGAATGTCCATTTCCAATTAAAACACTAATTGTATCCAAGATTGAACTTTGCTATTGCAGAAGCACGTGGATCAATGAACCTGAAGGATCAATTATGATGTATCTGATTCTAGTGGATCTGAAGGTACAGATGAAGTGAAGAAACAAGAAACAACAGGGAGAAAAACTGTGGGACCGATTCTCAAACGAGATTAAAGAACTAATAGCTCCCTGCTTGACTTCAAGGTTTAAGCTTCCAAAACTTTCTAGGCCTGAATATATGTTCCAATTTATCGGCCTTCTATGTCATTCAGAAGGTGGGTATCCGACTGGATAAAGAAAATGACAACATATTCACATGGATTCAGTAGAAGGATGATATTTGAGGCTTGCCGAGGCATAGTGTATCGATCACGATATGTAGACATCTACTTATCTTTTACCATATTTGGTTCATGATATTATTGGAAGTACAAGTAGACACGGAGAAAGCATTAAGGAAGACACGGAAATACAAGCAGACACAGACAAGCATGTAAGCCGCCGCAAACACAACGTGATCGCGTTTTTTCAATTTATCAATTTTCACATTTGAATAATTTATATTTTTCATTGTATACAATTTTCAACAAATCAGAGTGGCGCAGCGGAAGCGTGGTGGGCCCATAACCCACAGGTCTTAGTATCGAAACCTGGCTTTGCTATCCTTTTTTATTTTTATTTTTTGCTTTTTTGTTTAAGAAAAAACAAACTTGTTACTATGTTTTTTTGAGAAAAAAGTAAATAACACTGATTGGTTATCCACCGTATTAAGCTGCTTCAATCCATATATGACCATTTTTCCCATAACGCCGTCTCCGACAAATATGACAACGCCGATGTCTCCGGGAAGCTGAGGTATGAGGTTTAACCATTGTATATTTCTATGTCATCAGGATCTCTTTACAGGCTGAACTAACCTGTGGATTTGGGTTGCAAATGGTTTGACAAAAACATATTGAAGATGGGCTTAATGGCCCAGACGAAAATTGACATGAAAATGACCTGGCCCAAATAGAGAGTATTTGCTATGTTACAGATGGTGTACATTACAATAGAGGTGTATTTGCACAAGACACAAAGATGCAGAGTATTCTAAAAGAGGAGAATAAAAGACAACCGAGTATGGGAGAGGTCTCAAAGAAATACAAGCCTAAAAAGAAGAGAAGAAAAATAGAAGTTGTCATTATGTTTTTTTTTGGTCTTAAGAGAGGTTGTAGTTCTTAAGCTTACTCCTCTCTAGTTTTTTCCTCTCGGTCTTGTAGCAAAAACCTGTAACAAAAGAGAGAACATCACAGAAAGTATTAGTGGTGTGTTCTTTGTAACCTTTGAGATATAGTGAAGGTTGGGAGTGAGGGTACTCCCCCGAGACGTACCGGTTCGAGGCCGGGAACTTGGTGATCAATCGTGTGTGTTCGTTCTTTAGCAAAGTATTCTGCAGCGTATTACTCAACAAGTGGTATCAGAGCATCCAGGCGTGGTGCACAGGCTGCTAAAGAAGTTCACGTCACGGTTTGCAAAGTCAGTCTCAAGAGGTTCAAGTTTGGGTAAGAGAGAAGCCAAGGTACTTATCTGTTTCTTCAAGGTGTGCTGGGTATTCTTCTGTTTTTCAGTTGCTGCAAGTTTTCAGAGCTGTATCTCCTTGTGTACCTGTTACAAAGGGAAAAGAAAATAGTTAGACATGGAACCAACACAAGGAAGGTTTGAGATGGATAAATTTGATGGTAAAGGGGATTTCAGAATGTGGAAATATAAGATGATAGGTCAACTAGAAATCCAGGGGTTACTCTCACTTATCCAGGAAGGTTTTATTGTCTCGTCAGAATCTGAAGAGCAAGAAGGAGAGGCTGACAAGGATCTTAGGGTAAGAAATCTCCTAGGAACATGCTTGAGTGATTCTATCCTAAGGAAGATTATGCACGAGGAAACTGCTAGGGGACAGTGGAAGGCGCTTGAAAAGATTTATCAGGATAAGTCTCTTCCAAACAAAATTTATTTGAAGAAGCAGTTTTCGTGTTACAAGATGGAAGAGGACAAGACAATAGAGGAAAATGTTGATATTTTTCTAAAGCTTATTGCAGACTTGGAGAGTCTGAAAGTCACCATTTCTGATGAAGACCAGGCCATTCAACTGCTGTCAGGTTTACCACCAGCTTATGACCAGCTGGTTCATACTCTTCAGTATGGAACCGGGAAGGAGACACTCACGGTAGATGAGGTTGTCACTTCAGCTTATTCCAAAGAAGCTGAGTTTAAGCAAAAAGGGTTGTTAAACAATAGCAGATCAGTTGATGAGGGTTTATATGTTGATTCTAGAGGCAGATCGACAAAGAGGTCAGAAAGTGGAAGCTCAAATCAGTGGAGAGGAAGATCGAACAGCAGAGGGAAGTCAAAGCAAAGGTTCGATAAGATCAACACATGCTGCTTTATCTGTGGAGAAAAAGGGCATTGGAGAAGGGAATGCCCTCAAAGAAAGAAGTATGCAGATTCTGAAAATGTTGCAACAAGTTCTAAGCAACCTATGGTGTTAACTGTTAGCACTCAAGATTCGATGCAAGAGTGGGTTATGGACTCAGGTTGTTCATATCACAGTACACCAAACAAGGAAGTGTTGTTTAACTTCAAGGAGTTCGATGGTGGCAAAGTTTTGATGGCTAACAACACTTATGGTGATATCAAGGGAATCGGGAAAATCAGGATTCAGAATCCAGATGGTTCTGAGGTGATACTCACGGATGTTAGATACATACCGGAGGTGAGTAGGAATCTGATTTCCTATGAGATGTTAGAAAAATCAGATTGCTAGTATGAAGGAGGTGGTTTCAGGGTTCAGTTCTACAAAGGCAGTAAGAAAGCATTATCTGGAAAATACAAAGACGGTTTGTATTATCTACAAGGCACGGTTGCTAAGTGTAAGGATAACATCTATAGAGTTGAAAAAGAAAGCAAAGTGAAGAAGTCAAGGAAAGTGACGTTATGTCAAAATCTGATTCAAGGACCAACTCCTCATGGTTTTAAAACAGAAAGTACATCAGCTCTAAGTGGAGACTCTTCTTCATCAGAAGAATCTGAAAGGTTCAAAAGAAAGCGAGTCCAAGGATAGCGATGAAGAATCTGGGACAGATGGTTTAGTGGATGATTATTTGCCTGTAGGGGCAGAATAAAAGAAGAGATCGAGCTACTATCTAGGCCTGGAGGTGGTGATGTTGTAACTTATTCTTTGACTACTACATAAGAGCTTCATAAACAGGAACTACAGGAAGAAGAGAAAGCTATGGAAAGCAAGAAACATAAGCATTGGGAGAATGCTGTGGAAATAGAGAGTTTGAGCAGAAAACTCGAGGTGAAAGGTTTGAGTGAAGTTTAAGGAATGGTTACAGGATTTGTGTTCAACGTTGGTGAACCAGAGTACATGGTTATCACTATGGCAGTAAAAGAGGAGGCTGTCCTAAATAAGCTACGCAACACAACGGTCAATCATGTAGGTTATGTGACAGAAATCGTACCTGGTCAGAAGTTCCAGCTTTGTTGTGAGCTTCTCAACGTCCATTGATGTGGAGCAGCGGCTCCAGGTAACTCCAAGGGCCTCGCAGAACAGAAAAAAATAAGATGATTAGTTGTCTGTGAGGTGTGTTGCTCAAGCGTCAGAATTGAGTAAAGTTCTAAATCGGAAATGGAGTTACCTATAGAGATTCTGGAACTGTGCAGGCAGAGTCACAGGTTCCAGGTGGAGTATCTGACAAGAAAAGGTTTCAGGTGGAGTAGCTGCAAAAGGGATTCAAGAAGAAGACATGTTATGTCACGGTGGGTTCTTGAATCAGAGGCTACAAGTCAAGAGTGTGAATATGAGGTTCAAGGTATAGAAGGATACCTGAAGAAGATTGTGGTTAAGTGTTGGCGTCTGGTCGAGATCGGAAACTAGTGAGAGCGTCGGAGGAGTAAGAGCTCGATCGCCGGAGTCAACGTCGGTCGAGGTCGTCGAAGTCAACTAGAAGTTGTTGACTGGATGACGGGCTTATGCTAGGCTCCTGAAGAAAAAGAAATTAGGAAGTAATTGGGCTTTAATTACTTATCTGGCCCAAGAAGCAATTGTTGCCCACCCTAAACCTAAGCCCAAATCGTGTAAGAAGAAGGTGGTCTTACCGGCGGCGGCGGCTGATCGGAGGCGGTGGAGCGACGTCGGCGACAGACTAAGAGGGAGCCGACGACACGGCTGCGAGTTGCCTGAGCAAGGTCAAAGTCATCGATGGGACTCTGATTGGGGAAAATCAGGGAGAGGTCTTAAGATGGAAACGATGGAGATTTAGGGCTTGAGGTCGGAGGTTCGACGGCGAGGTAACCGGAGGCTAGGGTCTCAAGTAGGCAAAGGAAACCGACGAAGAAGACGGCGGGCAAATCGCCGGTAGAAGAATCGTCGCCTCCACCGGAATTGCAGCAGAGATTTGCAGAAGAAGAGCTGCATAGGTTTTGTGAATGTCGGAGTCCAAGGAAAAAGAGACTCGATTCGCCGGTTTGGGTCACTGGCAGGGGTCGGCGACGAATAGCCCACCGGACATCGCCGAGATTCTGGCCGGCAACGATGTGGGTTCGATTTGGTGGTGCGATTGTCGGGGAAGAAGCTTTGGAGTTTTAGGCTCGATGGTTTCGGTGAGAAGCCTGGGAGCTCCGGCGGCTACCAGAGATGGATCGGCCAGGTATCGCCGATCGGAAAGAGTAGCCGGCCGGTGGTTTTTTGTTTGGAGTCGGCGGCGGATAGCTTCGCGCGAAGAGCAAGAGGAGAGTGTGATGTTAGGTCACGAATTCTGACTTCTGAGGATGTGTTTTGTCAAAATGTGGAGTTTGTGGATTTGGGCTGCAAATGGTTTGACAAAAACATATTGAAGATGGGCTTCATGGCCCAGACGAAAATTGACATGAAAATGACCTGGCCCAAATAGAGAGTATATGCTATGTTACATATGGTGTACGTTACAAGAGAGGTGTATTTGCACAAGACACAAATATGCAGAGTATTCTAAAAGAGGATAATAAAATACAACCGAGTATGGGAGAGGTCTCAAAGAAATGCAAGCCTAGAAAGAAGAGAAGAAAACAGAAGTTGTCATTATGTTTTTCTTTGGTCTTAAGAGAGGTCGTAGTTCTTAAGCTTACTCCTCTCTGGTTTTTTCCCCTCGATCTTGTAGCAAAAACCTGTAACAAAAGAGAGAACATCACCGAAAGTATTAGTGGTGTGTTTTTTGTAACCTTTGAGATATAGTGAAGGTTGGGAGTGAGAGTACTCTCCCGAAACGTACCGGTTCGAAGCCGGGAACTCGATGATCAATCGTGTGTGTTCGTTCTTTAGCAAAATATTCTACAGCGTATTACTCAACATAACCATTGTACGAGGAATTGATCCAAATTGGCTTGATAGGAACCATAGAACTTAGCAATCAAGTCCACCGCCTCGCTTGCTGCATTAGATTTGATGGTCCTTCTACAAGTTTCCCACTATTTAAAGCCTAAATCCATTGGTAAGAGAAAGCATATTATGCATATTGTAATTCTGTTTTTACTTGTGTTTTTCATATTTTGCGAAATTAACGTGGAGAGTTATTCAACTATAGAGGTCGAAATTGATGGATTAAGGATGAAAGAAACTTCCAATAACCAATTGGGTTTGGACCAATTCGATCGGACCAAATATTAAAAATAAAAAAAAACAAAACGACGTTTTTGGAATCATCAGCTTTCTACCTCACCTAACATTCAACTCTTCACCAGTTTGTTTAGTCGCCTTTGTGTTTGTCTCTTGGCTCCATCGACGAGTCCGTCAGTTTCACCGTATAAATATCTCCGCCACTCTGTCTCTCTCTCGCCCATCACCGAGCTCTGTCAAAAACCCTAGACTCTTTCTCTCTCTCCAATGGAGTCCGTCGCTCTATCCCGCATTGGTCTCGCCGGTCTCGCCGTCATGGGGCAGAACCTCGCCTTGAACATCGCCGAGAAAGGATTCCCGATCTCTGTCTACAATCGAACCACCTCCAAAGTCGACGAAACCCTAGATCGTGCCGCTGAAGAAGGGAAACTCCCAGTCGCTGGCCAATACTCGCCTCGCGATTTCGTCCTCTCGATTCAGAAGCCTAGATCCGTCATCATCCTTGTCAAAGCCGGAAATCCCGTTGACCAGACCATCGCTGCGCTATCCGAATACATGGAGCCTGGGGATTGCATCATCGACGGTGGGAACGAGTGGTATCAGAACACAGAGCGTCGAATCGTCGAGGCGGAGCAGAAAGGATTGCTCTATTTGGGTATGGGAGTATCTGGAGGCGAGGAAGGAGCTCGTAACGGACCTTCGCTCATGCCTGGTGGATCTCTCCAGGCGTATAACAACATCAAGGATATTCTCGGGAAAGTCGCTGCTCAAGTCGAGGATGGTCCTTGTGTGACGTATATCGGAGAAGGCGGATCCGGGAACTTCGTGAAAATGGTTCACAACGGGATCGAGTACGGAGATATGCAGCTGATCTCGGAGGCTTACGACGTGTTGAAGAACGTTGGAGGTCTGAGCAACGCCGAACTCGCGGAGATCTTCACGGAGTGGAATCGAGGTGAGCTTGAAAGCTTCTTGGTTGAAATTACGTCGGATATATTTAGGGTTAAGGATGATTATGGTGGTGGAGAGTTAGTGGATAAGATTTTGGATAAGACTGGCATGAAAGGTACCGGGAAATGGACTGTTCAGCAGGCGGCTGAGCTCTCTGTGGCGGCGCCGACCATTGCTGCGTCGTTGGATTGTAGATACTTGAGTGGATTGAAGGATGAGAGGGAAAACGCTGCCAAAGTGTTAGAAGAAGCTGGATTGAAGGAGGAAATCGGTTCTGCGTCTCATGGAATTGATAAGAAGAGGTTGATTGATGATGTGAGGCAAGCTTTGTACGCTTCTAAGATCTGTAGTTATGCTCAAGGGATGAATTTGCTTAGAGCTAAGAGCTTAGAGAAAGGGTGGAACTTGAATCTGGGTGAAATGGCTAGGATCTGGAAAGGCGGGTGTATTATCAGGGCGGTCTTCTTGGACAGGATCAAGAAAGCTTACCAGAGAAACCCGAATCTGGCAAACCTAGTGGTCGATCCTGATTTCGCCAAAGAGATGGTTCAGAGGCAAGCCGCGTGGAGAAGAGTGGTGGGTCTGGCTATTTCTGCTGGGATAAGCACGCCGGGAATGTGCGCAAGTCTTGCGTATTTCGACACTTATAGGCGTGCCAGATTACCCGCAAATCTGGTTCAGGCGCAGAGAGATCTCTTTGGAGCTCATACATATGAGAGGACCGATCGCCCTGGTGCATACCATACAGAATGGACTAAGCTTGCAAGGAAGAGCAATTAGAGCATCGGCGGCGCAGTCCCTTGAGGTTATTCTCTCTCTCTCTCACGCTGCTCTTAGGGGTGGGCATTTTAACCGAACCAAACCAAACTCAAACCGACCCAAACCAATCCAAACCAAACCAGAGTTAATATCCAACCATTTGGTTCTATTTCTTCTTAACCCGAATGGTTCGGTTCGGTTCGGTTGGTTCGGTTTTAAACCAAATATTATAATATTTAATTAATTATATTAACTAATATTCAAATGTGTAATTCTAAATCTTACGTTTGATTTTTTTCCTTTTTCTATAGATCAATTAATTAATAATTACTTTTATATATATATATATATATATTGTTGGTGTTGTTTCTTTGGTTTTCGTTTATATATAATTTATATGAAAATTATTGATTTGT
>PKMM01010421.1:68460-86572 GCA_002933915.1 Eutrema heterophyllum
TTTTTTTTTTTTTTTTTGGTCGTCTCATTTGGTGCAAGCTTCTTTTTTTTTTTTATGCAAGTTTTTTTGTTTCACACTAAGTATATTGGAAAATTTTAAACACAATAGAAAACGAATTGATGGTATAAAACATTTTCATTGATAATAACATAAAAATGACTTCTTAACATCGTAAACATTCAAAAGTAGATCATGTAACTAGTTTTACTTGTTTGTGTCAGCGTAAAACGCTAATATAGATTCGTAAAGATGTATGAACATATATGCTATAAGTCTCATTATTACATAAATTAATCTTTTAGCTGACAACTGATCTTGAGTTATAAAGCCATGAAATTTAACGTTATATATATATATACTAAATTATTGTAATTTTTTTTTGTATATGATCATCATTCATCAACTCCTCTGGTTACTGCGAATCCAAATAAATACTAAACATTAAATGATAATAAAGAAAATTGACACTAATATCTTTATAAATGGAAAAAATTAAGAACCAAACAAAAACGTGGAAAAAATACTAAGCACCCACTTATTCAATAAACATATATATTATTTCAAATTGTAAGTGCAAGAAAAAAACCAAAATAAAATGCACAAAACATTGTGGGTTTTGCCGGTTTATGTTCACCTTTGTTTTTGCTATATAAAGCCATTAATCCTTGGTGCTCTATATACATCTCCACATCTCTCATTACTCATCTCTCATCTCTCTTCTATTTTTCTCACATAAACTCATTCTTGTATTCCTTATGGTGCCTCAATTGCATCTATGGTCATCGATCTAGGGTTTATTTTGAAGATATAAGGTTGATTCTAGCACACACATAGCGGAAGAACCTCCCATCAAGAATCAAAAATCTTAGTAAATTTTGTTGTGGTTTTATGCTCTATATAGTGTAATCAAATTCTTTACATGTGCTTATACATATAGTTGTAGAAATGTTAATATGGTTAGGGATGTTGAGTTGGTGGAGGAAGAGAGCTTTCTTCGGTCCACTCATGGAGTAATATGTGAGATTTAATTGACTCTCGACTCATTCTTCCAAATACCAAATGAAAGAATATATTCGCATATGGTAAATGAATGAATGATGCGAGAGACAATTGAATCTTCACTTCTCTATGCTTGGACTGAAGGGAGCTCCCTTTCTTTATTTTTTTTCCGTTATTACCACATTTCATTTATGTATACAAGCATTAAATTCATGTGTGTAACTCTACTAACTCAGGATCAAGTTCAACATTGATATGATATAAATAAGTCTGACACTCAACTTGTAAGAGTGTTGGTGTTGTTTTGCAGGATTCAGTCGTGGACCTCCCTCAACATCTTCGAGTCCAATCTATGTAGATTTTATCTTTTTCTTTGTAATGAGTTGGCATCTAATGAAATGAAGTTTCACTACTAGAAGCAATTATACCAATCTTCCAAGATAAGGTTTTAGTAGTTCTTTCATCCAATGATTTTTTTTTTCTTTCTATATCATGTATCTAGCTTTCGCTCAATCAAAGGTGACTTACTTACAAATAGTTTATAAGCTATCACAAGTTACTACAGACAGCTGCAAGTTCAGAAATTGATATAGCTTTTGATCCATAAAATCAGATTATAAGAAACTATGTAAAATGATATGAAATATTCAAAAGCGATCTATTTACATGTGTTTGAATAATTAGGGTTTTGACCCAAAAAAAAACCCTAAGATGGGCTGTAAAGTATCAAATACAAGAGAGAGAGAAAAAAAGAGATCTCTCAGTGTTCAACGACAACATCACCTCGGGTCTTGATCTCTTTTCTCTGCAACAAGTTCCTAGATATGTCTTCTTCATGGTTGGAAAAATGCCCTATATAATGACTAAATCACCCTCAGCTACTGGTATCCTAGATCAGGAGGGCAAAATCGTACATTAAGATCGACATTTGACGAGTGTCAACATCATCATGATGCATTGATCTACAATTTGATCTCATGTACTTCTTTTTTTCCATTTGCAATTTACAACTTTAAATTTGAATTATTTTGTGAAAAAAGAATCATTCTTTTAAAATTGGGGTTATTGAGTGTAATCTACAAATAATCAAAGCTATCATTTAATCTAAGTTATAATAATCCATGGAGCATGACTAAATATATGCTTAGATTCTTATACTGATGCCACATCTCCACCGAATACCAAAAAAAAAGTTTTAATTAGCTAAATTTAGTTGATATTTATATGTATGTGTGTATTCTTATATAAGAATAAGCTACCATTTTTATATTAATTGAACAAGTATCAAAATTATGCTATTTTAAAGCATACATTTGTATGCCAAATATAGGTGACAATCTTTTTCCATTCCTCTTTATGATGTCTGTCATGTATAATATATTTCTTAATGGTTAATTAAGTCGTTGTTCTTTCTAATTAACGTGTGAATTTCTTGTTCTTGGACACGTGGCATAGTGAGAATTGAGGTTGACACATGTATAGACTATAGACAATGAAACTTAATTACCAAATGCTTTGGTTTAATTAAATTAACCGATATGAGGTGGACAAACGGGAAATTGTGATGGAATTTTGTGGGAATAGAAATGGAACAAATATTTAAGAACTAAAATAGTTATTTTATTTATGTTCTCTTTAAAATTTAGGACGAAAATAGGATGAAAATACAACGGAAATTCCACAAAAAAAAAAAATGAACGTGACAATTATGAAAATCATATAATACCAACTATTATTATATTTTATGAAATATAGTAATTAGTAATTTTGGTAAAATATTAGAAAAAATTAAAATTAAAACTAAATTTTAGTATAATATTCCATATTTAATTGTTTATATAGTATATAAATGGTTTTGAATGAGACTTCAAAATTTTCTGTTCTCGTCATGTCCCGTCCTATTCCCAAACAGAAACCAAAAGTTTGTATCATACGCAAATGTATTTTTATATAAAACGATATTTTGGAACCGGGAATGGGATGGAATGAGACATAATTTTTGTCCATCCCTAACCGATGTGTTAGATTAATTAAGTTGAAATTCCAACACATTTAAAGGAATTAGTGAGCGGTTACGGAATAATTAAAAATTGTAAGAAATAACCGTAAAAAAATGCGGTACAAAAAAAATTAAGTATAACGCTTTTGGTAATAGTTTTGATACTATTTTTATGATTAGTACGTAGTATTAAAACGTTATCTCCTATACCACTCTGGTACATAATTACTAATCAAACCCAATATATTTTAATTTTGATCAAACTGACAGAATCTATTTGATTGATATTCTATTCACTTCTTAACATCGCTTTAAGATTCTCCAAATATGAAGACAAACTTATAAAGAAAACTTCGGTGTATGTGGAGCCGTTCAGCGTGGTGCAGGTGGAGTCGTTCATCGTGATCGTGTTTCCTAGTAGAACGGGTAACATTGTCCGTTGTAAAATTGTTCTTGTAGTAGTTTTCATAATTTGTATCAGTGTAAAAAAAAACATCGTTTTAAGATATATATTAACCGATAAGATTAACCGAAATAGCAAAATGAAATCATACATAAACATCACTTTAAACTGTTAATATTTGAATCCCAAATCATCTTCAGAAAACGATTTAAAATAATAAAAAGCATATATACACGACTTGTTGTGGCTCACCAAAATCGAACATTTATAACTTCTATTTTCCTTCTTTCACTATAGATCGATCAGCCAAAAACAGCGATAACAAAAACAAATATGAAATAAACATACAACAAATAAATATGTGTGAAAAAAGAAAAAAGAAAAACATATATATATGAATTGTCTGAAATACTTTTAATGAACACCGTTGATAATAGTTTTCGGTCAAGTGACCTTGCAATTACTAACGATGAGACAAAGAATATTTTTGGTGGATTATGGCATTTGACTTTAGTCCCATTGGCACACTGAAAAGAGACAATGGTGATGAAGAGAAGAATGCAGGTCTCATTATATTATACAAGTTTATATGTGTGTATGTGCGAGACGATGTGACATCACAAAATCTCTATTATAAACAACAATAAAGTGATGAAAAGCAACACCTGAGAATGCGAAATTGTTAAGTAATTGCATAGTTGGGTACACTTAACAAATCTTTTAGAGTATTTTCTGTCTTTAATTATGTTAAGATAATGAATTGTCACTAAGTGTCTATTCTCCATAACATATGTATTCACAAACCATGTGTGCCACTTAACTTTTTTCTCTCTTAGTTATTTCTTATAAATACAGATCGATTACAAATTGAAAAGCATCATGATAAGTCGTAATATTCATTATTCTCTTGAGCTGAGTGACCAAAATATAGAGCAATACCTCTATATGAATATATTGTTTTAATTGTCATTTGTAACACCATAACTGGCTATTCTTAAAACTGATTTAAACGTTGAATGAGCTCGTGACTGTTTGGGCTAAAATGTCCTTTAGGTTTGAACGAATTGTGTAGCACCACATGTAACTTAATTTTCACAAGTCTCCTAGCACCATTTATTCGTGTAACGTAACCTATATGGTTTGCTCTACGAGTATTTGGACCCGCATTTACAAAGGTTCAACAGCCGATATATGCACTATCACTTGACCATTTGACAAGATGAAAAATACTAGCAGGCAAGTGGTGCAAATAATTTTTGAAAACCCGTCATAAGACTACTTCTCATCCTCTTACCACGAAAGTTTGGATACCAAAACCGCAAAGGCTTTAAGCCACTTAATGATTCTCTTATCCGTAGGAGACTCCAAACACCTTCTAAAGTTAAGATATATTTCAGTCCTAATATACATGTTAGCTTATTAATTTGTTCAGATTCTTTCCCGTCTCTTATGCAAGGAAAGGATCAAACTGATTGAACAATTCATCGTCTTTGAGGAGACCAAAAGCATAAATCATGCGTCATTTGCACTTGATATTTACAATTTGAACAGTTGGCGTCAATGGCAACAACTCATATCACTAAATTCGAGCTCTTTGAACACCCGTAATCCGATTCTTGATCCAGTATACGAATATTCTTGATCCAGTATACGAATCTGGATAATATAAAAATTTGTTATCCCTCTCACTTGATGGAGATCACTTTTCCGTAGAATGTAAATATATACTTTGTCTATTCCGTTTTGCAAAATCAGGCATTCCAATACTGTTCACAAGATCTTGCTCACAAATCTATAGAATTCACTGAAGAGATACCTTTTCATTTTTGGAGTAACTCGATATGTTTTACAATTTTTATCGTTTGGTCTAAATACTGATTTAACTGTCAAATAATTTGTTTGGAATGTAGAACATTAGTATTCCTAAACTACCATATATCGTTTTTATATTCGTAGGAGATTGGGCTCTTAGTGATTAAACCGAACCTTTGTAATCTTTTCCCTGACAAAAATAAAAAAATTAACGTTCGATGATTTTTACTAGCGAATAAAGTATTTAATTCTCACAAGATCAATTCATATTTTAGACGTTGTTTCCAACTCGGTTTAATTAAGTTTGTAGCATGTTTCAAAAATTTGAAGTATCATTCCCCCATTTTTCTGGTTGTTATTTTGATAATACTTTTAAAAAAAAAATCAAAACTATTAGGTTTCGAATTCACACAATTCTTGTATTTTTTAGTTCTTATAGTTAAAATTAAAATAAAAAATACTAACAAACGCTTGTGTGCTTGTATGTTAGATTGCTATTTTTAATTGTCCCGAAAATATATGAGGAAATGTTTAATTGTAAAAGGTACCCGATTTGGTCACTTAGTATTTTGTCATATTTGAGAGGAGTGCTTCGATTCTTGCATGATGAACTTTCAAAGTTTTTTTTTTTTTCACTGAAATTTATTCATTATATAAAACACAAGAGAAATACACAAAATACAAGGTGAAATGCGTTTTTGGTATACCAAACCGGCAGAAAACAAAAATTCTCCGGAAACTAAGCCCAATACACAGGAGACAAAGCCTGATACACGGGAAACTAAGCCCGAAAAACGAGAAACAGCAACAACATAAACCATAAATTTGATAACTTCGAACCCAATCATAAAAAGAAGCTACCAACGAGCGAGAATTTATAAGGCTGAACAACACATCCTAACAATAAAATGGAAGGTTACACGAGATTATTCAACTCTTTCAGTCCAAGGACACACCATGCTGACCGTGAAAATACCATGTTTTTCACCTTCCTACCAACAACCGGATTTGACCCAAAAGTTTGGGAGAAGTTTTTTACCGGTATTTGAAGGAAAATGAAATTGTTGAAGTACCCTAGGAAGAACGGATAAGAGACCAAAAACTGCGTTTAGAAAAGAAAATCTAAGAATTTGACTTTTTTACCCAGACATGTAGCAACCGGAAAACAACCGTAGAAAACTTCAGATAATAGATCTAGCACCTCCAATACCACCGCTCAAGAATCCCGAACACAACACATACCCAGTCGCCTTCACTCGCCTCCACGCCGGAATCTTCACTTTCGTCTGAAAAATCGATGCCACACCAAATGTTTATGACACAAAGAAAGATAAAATATATAAACAAAAGCTGGTCAAACGCCGTGGCTGTGAAAGCCCACCGACGTCGACCAGAATCGAAACCAAGAGAAGAAGAAGTTTATAGAGAGAAGGTGGGATGAACTTCCAAAGTTTAATCAATGTGATTTCAAATTTCTGAAAAACAAAATAACGGATTCCCAATTATTATAAAATTCATTTAAAATTGCAAAAATATCTAAGTAATTAAGCACTAGATCAAAGTGCATTGGTAATGTCCAACATTTAGGATTCGGTGCGTAATTTTGTTATATTTGTTTGTAACAAACTACAAACATAATGGTCCCCAAACTTATCATAATAATCTTGAGAAGATCTTTGAACAATCAACCCACTTTACAAAATTAAATTAAAACCATGGAGATAAAATAAAAAATGCTCGAAAGCTTGGGGGCAGTTTTGTAAAATGCTGACCAACAACATAGTCAACAGCTCAACAACTACAAAAGCACTAAAGTCCATAAAGTCCACTTCAATGGATCTTGTCAATTTCAAATGATTGTGTAGAAATCTGTCATTTTCAAGATATTAATATGTATGATTTAAGGGGAAATTGACTGAGACAAGCTTCCTTTAGAACAATAATGTGAAAGAGCAAGTTAAACTAGAACTGATCTCCACAAAGAACAAGTTGAGTAGAATGTAATAGTTATCAATTAATCTCTATGTTCATCATTGAAAGCTTATCATAGTCATAGTTGCCCTCTATTCGATCGTGAGAGCCAGAAAAGAACAACTCTTTATTGATCATGAGATGAGTTTTGGATCCCCAAGTTCACCGAACAATCTCATACACAATCAACTTGATAGCCGCGTCCTATAAACCAAATGCGGGAAGAGCAGTTGGTCATTAATGTCTCTCAAAGTTTCTACTTTTCTAATTTTCAGACGAGACCGTGACAAAATATGAAATATGGATATTTTATTTATATTATAAAAATATAACAAAATTTTAAAAATTAAATGTACTAAATGATTATATGCGGATCGTATTTGTATACGTTTTTAGTATTACTATTAATTCGAACAAAGTTTGAGCATGACGTTTTAGACATATTTTATTTCAAGATCAATTTCAAACATGTGATTTACATTTCTACATTTTTTTACCCAAACTAGAAACTCCAAAACTCTCATATTTAATAGCTCCTTATAGAAACCGAAAAATCTCAATGACAAACACTTTCACGTCATGAATATTAACTACAATTCAGACGACAAACAAAATATTGATACATGTTTTAGACTTTTACAATGGGCAATAGTTTTTTCTCATATTTGATAGATTCATTATGGAGAAGCAACTCCGGAGGCATTGAGAACCATCTGGAGAAGAAATTGTGCCTTTTCTTTTATGCAAAACTACAATTAAAGAATCAATCAACATATTTAAGCCTAGAAGAGAAACATTGATTATGCGTTATTTTATTCATAGTCAATTACACATAAGATAATATTGTATTTTGCCCAGAACTCATTCTTACAAAATCTCAATCTTTCTCTTAAAACGTAAAAATCTAAAAAAATTTGAGAACATAGTTTACAACAAAGCTAAAGATGAAGTGATCATTTTTTAATTTGTTTTTCTTCCATAAAAACTCAAACGTTTGATCAAAACCACCGACTCCATGTTAGAAATTAGAGACGAATTGGATATAATTGGTCATGCAAAACACTTTGCATTTGTATAAATTTCAAATGCTCAAGTTTTCCAATTTTAGAACGATTTATTTGGGATGAGAGAAAAATACTTGAGCAAAAACAAAACGAAGCTACCAGATAAGAGAAGCAAAATGTAACAAAAGATATACTAAATTGGAAGCTTCTTTATGTGTTATGTCTCGTTCTAAAATTTGTAAGATAAAGTTTATGTAGTCAAAAGCGGTAGTCGGGACTCTATGAGGCAATATAGTTTTAGAGAAAGAAAAATGTGAAATGCATACATTATTAGCGCTAATATAGTGGAAAAAAATTTAATATGGATGAAAGACATAAAGAGTTTTTGTGGATTGAGAAATATTAGCGTGTCAAAATATTGCGTGGAAAGTAATATCTATAATATTATTTAAGAAGATATTTTTAAAAATGAACTTTGTTTTGTAAGTTATTACATATTATGTCATTACAAATAAGAAAAGATAGTTGAAATAGGAAAGAATATAATTATCTTTTAAAATTATTGATGAGAATATGAAAAATGTTTATTTATCATCAAAGAGGTTATTTACTATTTAGTTTCTTCATTATTTTAAATATTATATTTTTTTAAATAATAATCAATTTATATATNCTATTGCAAAACGGGTTAAATAGGCAAATTATTCCGTTTGACAACTCTATCTATAATCATAAGTTAGACATATTATAAAATTCAAATAAAAGCAATTTAAATTTCAAAACAATTTCTTTAAAAAAAATTACTCCGCGCTATAATCAGCGCGGATTAAATCCTAGTGACATAGTAAAAAAGTTAATGTGTATTAATGTTTTGTTTGTACTGATTTTTCGTATTTAATATTTTTTATGATGTGTTACAAAATTTTAATAAACCGTAAATATGTGATATTTTATAATATAAAATAAGTTTAGATTATGAACCTTTTTTGTTAATCACATAGATATAGATACAAACCTTACTTATTTATATATGTAGATACTAATAGATCAAATGGTTTGCTATTAAAAAAAAAAAAAAATACATCATAGACTTTTTTAATAAAATTTTAAAACATATAAATATAAAAAAAAAAATATTGGCTTTTGGACCTAGGGCGGTCGCCATGGGTAAGAGCCGGGACTGCTTCCAGAGTGTCATAGCTTCTCCAAAACGAAAAGTGACTTTGGTTTCTTAGAAGTAAACAATAGCTTCAAAGAGAATATGAATAAAATTTGTCAAAACAAAATCTATTCTATGCAGAATTTGGCTTTTTTGCAGGCTTGAACCTATTCGTATGCTTTATGCAGGCTCATAAAGGCCTAACATGTAACCATCAGGGCATCTCATGGCTGCAACCTTAGTTAACCACAATAAAACAACCGCAAAAATTCTTCAAATCCCATTTAAGAAAGTAAGTCTCAAATGAAACTTGAACATCTTCAGAAGAGATAGAAGTTGTTTTTACCTTTCCGTGTATCTCATACTTGATAGTGCCATCTAATTCTGCTCCTAGTGCCATAAGTTTGGTCACTGTTGTATTAATGTCTGCGACCGTGAACGATAGAAGCGATGAGTTCCCCTTCTCAGCAACATGATCGCTGCGAAAAAGAAAGTCTTCGAGAGGTCTTCTCAGCGGAAATCACAGACAGCGTAATCACAAAAAGCCAAATCCAAACAAGCAAGAGAGGGTATATAAGTTGAGAAACATACATCTCATCCGCTTAAAACAGAGTGTCATTTTCAAAATCCAATCGTACACTCTTGGGATACAAAGGTAAAAGACCAATGAGGATGATAAAATCTGGGACTTTAGGACAAGGAATCACAGAAACAGCTATCGTAATCGAACACAAACACCTGAATTAATGGATCAACAACTAAAAACATCAAACATCAAACTTGTTCTTGCACAAATGATCCAACAATAAATCTCTACAATTATGAAGTATTGTGAATTTGAATTGGTGGAAAAAAAAAAAAAACTTGCAGCTTCATCAGATAAAACGTTTGAAGAAAATGAAACCAACCAAACGTTCTTTAGACGAATAAACCCAGAAAAGTATTCATTGACGCAAATGATCAAACAGAGTGTGTGCATTTGACTTGACTGAGGATGGAACCAAAAGAAAGTAAATAAAACCTGGGAGATTGCATAAGAGCTAGCTTGAGAGGACCAGAATCGAGCTCGGCCCAGCGTAAAGTGACGACATTGACGGAGAAGTCGAGACCTTGCGCGTAGAATCGAGCCGCTTTTGGTACGTCTCTGTGAAGCTGCAGAATCCACCTAAACGACGCCGTCGCCATCTCTCTCTCTCTAGAGGAAGAATGCGATGAAATTAATTAATTACCTTGAAAGCAATTTACACAATAGGCCCAATACACACTATTGGGCCTATCTGGGCCTCAAGTGTAAACGTCGCCGTCTCAATCTCGCGCTCTGCAGCAGACGATCGAACATAAAAAAACAGAGTTTATCAATTCGATTACAAGTTCTCAAAATTCAATAATCCAAAATTCGTAGAATGAAATCGATATACAGATCTACAGAAGATGAATATGAAACTCAGGATTCTGTGTGTGTTTATCCGACAAGAACTCTCGTTTGCCAATTTCCGACCAAATCAGCCTTTGAATAACCGAAGACGCGACTTCGAACTCTTTGCGAGCTTAGTTTTCAAAGTGTTATCCCTTACTCCGTGAGCTATAGCAATAGCAGAAGATTTTACAGACGACTCGGACGAGCCTATAAGATCAGGTATTACGTTTCTTGAAGTCCACTGTCGAACTGGACTCGCTTGTCTCCGAGAAGATGGGTAACTACAAGAAGCTTCATCAATTTCACGAGTTTCGGACAATAATTTTCTGTGTGTCCGAATCATTTCCCCCATCACATCATTCTTGTTCGTAGTAGCACACTGATCGATCTCATCCTCTGGTTTGTTACTCTTGTTGTTCTCTAGCTCTGCATCTTCTTCTTCTTCGATGGCTCCGGTTTTCTTCTTTCCGTTACTCGACATTGCCCACGCCATTTGATCCTCAAACTTCACTTGAAAACTCGACGGGCTTCCAGTCTTTCCTTTCGGCTTTTCATCGCACAAACTGTCTTTGTTCGGTTGGTTAAGTTTCTCAGCCTCATTTACATGAGATTCCGCAGTTTTCTTGAGCTCGAAGCAATTAGAATCGCTTCCCGCGGAGTCTTCCTCACACTCTACATCCCGCGGTGGTGCACTCAAGGCGTTAAACGGGACAGATTCAAGTGAACTCCGGCGGTTCCTCGGGTTTTCATTCTGCTTCGCCTGAAGGTATGTCTCGATCTCAGCCTCGAGCTTATCCAACACTGAGCTACTGTTACCATTCAGTGTATCTCCACCTTCTAATCTCATCTGCATCCTTTCGTCAAGCCAAGATTCCGCGATATGAAGAACCATATGATCTTCTTCTTCCCGACCCGCCCAATCCTTATCCAAATTCTTCTGCTTTAAACCGTGAATTTCCTCTTCGTAACTCTTGATCCCTTTCGCAAACTCATCACAGAGTATCTCCATCATCTTCTTTGACTTATTCCCTCTCTCAAGCTCCTTGACGCAGTTAGACAACGTAGACTTCAATTCGGAGAGCTCTCTTGCCAGTTTCCTATGCAAACTCTCAGAACGTTTTCTAAGTTTCCGCTCATCTTCTAACTCTTTCCTCACAGACTGAACCGCAGAGCTTATCCGTTCAACTTCCTTATTCTTCCTGGAGAGTTTTTCCTCAGAGAGTTGCTTCACCACACTTTCTAGCTCGTGTCTATCGGCTTGCTGGTACCTAAGAAGCTCTTTGATTCGAACACGTGAATGAGCCAGCTCGGTTTTCAGAGCTTTTATCAAGGAGATATTGGCGGCATGCTGCTCCTCGAGGCTCCAAATACGGTTCAATACCTTAAGAAGTTCAGTTGATGTCTTGAGATTGTAGTGAGGTTCTCTAGACGGTCTTCCTTGGAACTCCATTGAACTACTTGGCGTTACTGCTTTGTTGTATGTCGCAACCTCGAGGGAGCTTCCGTAACTAGCAGGAGATACAGGCTGAAGAGCGTGGTTGTTTCTTTCGATTGATTGATGATGCTTCATCAACATTTGACCGATCTGCCTCCTCAGACTTCCCGCACTCTCTGGCTGAGACAACGTAGGACCATTTCAGAACCAAAACACAAACCAAAGCGAGCTGCGCGCCATTGAAATTAGAGAAGAACCATAAACTCTTACTGAAAAACACCAACTTCAAAAAATCATATTGTGTTAAGATTCAAGCCAAACAAAATGCTCACACGACTTAGAGTTTCATACTAAATCACTTCTTCACCAACCTAAGTGTATACTATAATGAGCTGATCAGAATCATTTGCCACGCATAATGTCTTCTTTCTAGCTTTAACAGATAGGAGTTTGAAACACCATTGAATGTAACTTTTAATCTGTTTTTCATTTAACACTTGAATCCTAATCAGTTCCAATACCAATCACTTGAGCTAAAAAAGCCAAGAACAGAGTAAAGCTTGACTAAACCCAGAACACCCAAATCAGCAGCAATTCTCACCAGCTCATCACGACCCACGTTATCAAAATCCAAACTTTAACAATACCCATAATCATAAACCGATTGCTTCGAGCCTCAGAGCTAATGAATCTAGGACAAAAACCGATGAATTGTCGCAAAAATCCAGAAAAAGGGTAAGATTCTAGAGAGAGACCTGATGATCAGGAGATGGATCTCGGAGGAATTGAGAGAGGTCGAGACCGTTCTCCTTAACCGCCGCAGCCTTGCCGTGACGTTGTCGGCGGTTACTAGTTCCGGCGAAATCGTTTGCGCCGCGGTGCATTTTAGCAGCAGCAGCAGGAGAGAAGGAGCGATCTTCGTAGTTGTATTGATGAAACTCCCAGAAAGCAGCAGCGAGCTTTCTAGAGGAAACGATTGATGGTGAGAATTTAGAGGAAAGGTTAGGGACGAAGCTAACATGCGCCGGAGTTGAAGGTCGATTAATATTTCTATTATTATGATTCTTCAACTTTTCCACCAATCTCTCCACTTTCTGTCTCTCTCCATTTTCTTCTTCTCCTCTTCTTACTTTACTTTCCATCTTTTTAGGGCAAAAAAGCAAAAAGGTTTCACCTTTTTTTTTTTCTTTTTTTCTTTAAATCAATCCAAAAATCCCTTTTCACTCATTTCGCAAATTGTCTTGTGAATTTGTTTCACCTGTATCTTGGATACTTTGGATGTGGGGTTTATTGATTTGTGTTTGCCCTTTTGAAGGATTTCTCTACTTCAATGGCTACAATCAGTTTGTTTGAGTCACGTCACTATCACACTAATTGCGTCGCCCGCTAAAGATTAATAATAATTAAAAAAAAACATGGAAATCTGGGATCTTGGTACTGTATAGTGTATCACTGTATACTGTAATATTCCGACAGTGCCGTAACTTGGTGTTGTTGGCTAGTGTGTGTTTGTATTGTGGCATTTTCCTCGTTATTCAACAATCTCTTCTTTTCTGAACCACCCACCACAAAGGACAAATGAGGTTAAATAAGCCTTTTGTATCTAAATTTATTCATCTATGTGCGTGGGAGAGTACTAGAGATTGTTGTTTCAAACGACTTTTTAATTATCTGTCTCATTAATAAATTTGATTATGTAAGTCAAAAAAACCATGTTGACTCCAGATGACTCTACTCATATGAATGGTTCTCAAATTATCAAATGTAAGTATCCCTTTTGACCATAAAAATTTGGTATTTGTATAAATATATTATATATACAAAAGTTTTGTTTAATCATCAATTATATTATTAATCCTATTCCATTTAGTGTTAAAATACGTGTACAACATCCGAAATTTTAGCGTTTGGTACGTGGCGGAAATGTTCTGATCTAGTGCGGTTGTCGGAGGTTTTTATGATCCGGCGGAGTTTTGAGCAGCGGCAACGGATCCCGGTGATGGAGGTTTTCTGATTCACGGCATCTAGGGTTGCGTATGTCTCCGGTTTTTGTCTTTGGTTCAGTTCCGGTTTTTGGTTCCAATTGTTATTTGGTTTAGTCCTCCTAACCAGGCCCAACCGAATTATTATGGTTTAGTTTATTTTCGGTTTTATTATTATTGTATTAAAAAACAAAACCCCCAAAAAAAAATATGTAGATAACGTTTTTTTTTTTCAGGGGATACTTTTATTAAATATCCAGAAACTGTTTCTGTTACACCAAATCAGAAAAATAACTGCTACGACAGACAGGAAGAAACCAGAGCCCATTACAGAGCTTGTTACACGCTTGCAATATAACACAGATCCAGAAGTACTTGCTATGGAGGATGTCATTTTGAAAAACCGTAAACCAGGTGGTGAGGTATGAAACCGCTGAAGGAGTGTTCCTTTGAGCACGTGATAGGGGATCGAGCTTGATCCGAAGAATCAGCTGAATCTCCTTGAGAAATGGCTGAATGTAACCTTGCATTTCTCTCCCTCCATATAGCATACAACGAAGCTTGAAAACCTAACTTTAAAGTTAGGATAACGTTTTTAAAACGAGACTTGTATGAATCTGTGCATGAAGACCCCCATGACTTTCTCATTCATATTATGAGAGCAAGAAGAACGACTCAATCAACTGAAAAAAGTTTGGTAGAAGAAACAAAAGAGCCTGATGGAATTTCTGCCAATTATGCAACAATTGTGTTTTGGAATTTAGTTAACCCAGCAAGGTCTTATATTAACTATCTATGGGCTTAGAGAGCCCACTAACAAGGGAAAAAAAAAAAGGAGTCCATTAACTTTGTAGTGTCGACCACTTAATACTAATTACCATTCATTATTACACAATCCCCTGTTTTATTTGCAAGTAACATTTTAATCAAGAAAGAATACGTGATACTAGGTACTAATCTGCACACAGCAAAAAGAAAATGAGTATTAAACAATATTGTAAATAGTGATTGCGGAAAAAAATTGGAAATAAAAGATAAACTATTTTATTTGAATATACATATTTAATATATGATGAAAAACCATGACATATAATGTAATGGTCTCTGTTATTTTCGTAACTATTTTTCACCATCTGATATCAGACCCAGCATGATTTATATCGTACCGCATATAGGTAAATGGGAGCCTTCTAGTAAAATATAGAATATTAGTAATTACCACGATTCACATCATGTATTATTAATCAGTAGGTAAGAATCACAAGACCTTGCATTATCATGAAAGACTTCAAATCATAAATATAAGGGCAATTCTCAAAAATACCATTAAAATAAGTTTTTATTATAAACATACATCACTAGTTTTTTATTTCTAAAACTACCACAAATATTGATTTTTTCCACAAATACCACAAAACTAAAACTAAACTTTTAACCCTAAAAACTAAACCCTAAACCCTCAAAAATAAATCTTAAACACTAAAAACTAAACCCTTAACTCAAAATAGTGAATTCATACCCAAGAATTTAAATTATAAACCATTAAAACTCATTTTTTAGTGTTTGTGGTATTTGTAGAAAAAACCTATTTATTGATAGTTTTGGAAGAAAAATAACTAGGGATGGTATGTTTAGAAGAAAAAGTTATTTTAGTAATATTTTAAAGAATTTCTCTAAATATAATACTCAAAGTGTAATTCATTAGAATAGCTGGAGAGTCGGAGACAAAGTCCAATTCATGAATTATTAGATCATAGATATTTCATACATTTTTTTTTAGTATTTAATTGTTCAATGAGCTGGGCTTAACTAGTAGAAGTGTTATATATGCACTTTATCGAAAGAATTGTGGTTTGAATTTTTATCGTGATATCATGAAAAACAAAATTTAACCAGAATATTCGATGATTCATTTCACATATTGTGTGTAGAGTGTAGATTCACCCAAACCTCCATGATGATATCTCCGGGGCAAACGTAGTCATATATATACATCACAATTATTATTAAATTCTCTGTTGTTTGTTGAACTGGTATTTCAACTAAGTATCAAAATAGATAAATGATCGGATAATTTTGTTTTATTAAAACTTTACATCGATGGTTAGAAAGAAAAGTTAGGTCGTCAAGTATACGAACTAACTAGAATAACTAGAAGAGCTAAAAACTAAAGAGTTCGCAGCGAACAATCTCTTAGATCTCGTGAATAAATAATGGATATTCTTCACTATTTATACGTGTGTTTAGTCTGTTGATTCTTTTTTTTTTTCTCAGACGGTGGCCGACTTTATTTGTCATTCGCATATCTTCCTTTTTCCCACAATTATTCATTTTTTCCCATAGATCTTTTAACTGGACTTTATGAATTGTTAAATAGACCGATTTTGATTTGGGAAGAGTTTAAGCAGGTGCGCAGTCCACCTCTAACATTGTTATGCTTTTTTCATGAATTATACATTCACTTGACATAGTAAAATATGAATAACATCACTTGTTCATAGATTTTGCATTTCATCATTGACCTTAATAGATTTTTTAAATAAAACAATTATGACCTCTAAACGCAAAAAAGGATCGCAGGAAGAAGGCGGCATAAATTAAATTAAATCTTTATTCCAATGGGATATTTGTTAATTTTTTAACACCAAGAGGGACAGATATTCATGAACATGTGACGGGCGGTAGCATTAAAAGTAAACTCGTAGCCCACTTTTATTATGATAATAAAAACTACTAGTATTAGTTTAGAGATCAAATGCTCGCTCGTGATGCCTTTACTCCTTCTGTTAATCGGATTATCTCTGAACTATAGTATTATATTTGGATTAATCGGATAATCTCTGAACTATAGTATTAAAATAACAACTAGAATATTCTACTATTTTTTATAACTATTTTCTAGTGAAAGGTAAGTAGGATAAACTCGATATTATTAGAGGTCTCCAAGCGAAATTTTTAGAACTTTTAATAAGACAATTTACATTTTTAATATTGTAGGTGTTATTTTTTAAAAGTTACAGATATCTAAATATAGTACAATTGCATAATTGTACTATTGACAAGCATACATATTGTGGAATCATTTTATGGTTTTTTGTTTTGTTTTAATGTTAATTTTATTATTAAAAAGGTGAAAAGCTTATACACTGATACTATTACAACCCATTAGTTTCCTAAAGAAGATCACAAAACTTGAACAACGAAGAAAGACTGCTAGAAACAATCAAAATAAAATTTAAGGAGAGATTGAAAGACATCCAAAATTTAGAACCAGAAAAAGATAAGACGATTTCACATGATGCGATTGATACTAACTTTAATAGATGTAGTAGAAGAAGAAGTCAACGTGAAGATTCTTGTGTTGTGTTGCATTGTCTCCAAATCGAGTATGACATGGAATAGAATCTTAGCACTATATTGATAATCATCAACAAAGCTTTTGATCTACGGTTCTTTCATAGTCAAAAGTCAAACCACACAAAATTTCGATATAATTAAATAACCATACAAACTAGGTTTATCAATCTACCATCCTCAAAACTTTCGAAATCGGTGCCAAAACCACATAAAACTTTTGATTTCTTCTTAAAACTACATAAATTAAAATTAATTTGCGTGTCATATAACCACACAAAGTTTCAAAACTCTATTTAAATTTTAAAATTGTTCGGGTTATAGAAGCAATAACTTCATTTTTTATATGGTTTTATCAATTTATATAAAGCAGAATGTTTCAAAGTTAATAACTTGCATACTCGCATGATCGCGACACGTGTTAAGTTAATCGATTAGATATTGACATGTGTTTCATAAATTTTTAATTATATTTTGACATGTGTTTAATAAATTTCCAATTATATTTTAACAATTAATATTAACAATAAAAGTAAAATTTATAATCGATTCCTAATCCTAAAAGGTATAAAAAAAA
>PKMM01010421.1:86670-112441 GCA_002933915.1 Eutrema heterophyllum
CGAGCGATCTTCATCATAATAAAAAAAATTATAAATTTTTAAGTTTGATCACATATTAATAAATTCCCTTTTAAGTTTAGAATATATTTATAATTTTCTTTTTTTAGGTTTGGTCGTAGATTATAAATTTTTAAATTTTTTTTTATTAATTTTTTTTATTTTTTTTGAGATTGATTAGTTTAAATTTTTTTAATTTTACTTTTTTCAAATATCAGCTTATATAATAAGATCTTCGAGATTTATTTATACGTAGTCTCTTGTTCATTAGTAAATCTTAAAAAGAGAAGTTTTTGCTACGATCTAAGATCAAAAGCTTCATTGTTTTTTGTTAGTAGGTGGGGTTTTGAAGAAAGAAGTGATTTTGTCTGCAAGAATGGCTACAAATACTTCAACTGGACATGCTTGTCCAGCTCCAATGAAAGCAGCCTCTAATGGAGTTTTCCAAGGAGATAACCCAATAGACTTCGCATTACCTCTTGCGATCCTGCAGATAGTCATTGTTGTGGTTCTCACTCGTGTTCTTGCTTACCTTTTAAGACCTCTGAGACAACCTCGTGTTATTGCCGAAGTCATTGTAAGTTTTCCTTTATCTCTGTCGATTCCTTGAATCTTGATCAATACCGCTGAATGATTAATCAATTGATTTGCAGGGTGGGATTATGCTTGGACCGTCTCTCCTTGGCCGTTCCAAGGTTTTTCTGGACGCTGTGTTCCCAAAGAAGAGCCTCACTGTTCTAGAAACTCTGGCTAATCTTGGCCTTCTGTTCTTCCTTTTCCTCGCCGGTTTAGAGATTGATACCAAGTCCCTTCGACAAACAGGGAAAAAGGCTTTAGGGATTGCCTTGGCTGGAATCTCCCTCCCGTTTGCTCTTGGCATTGGTTCTTCATTTGTTCTCAGAGCAACAATCTCCAAAGGAGTAGATAGTATCGCGTTTCTCATCTTCATGGGTGTGGCACTTTCCATCACTGCGTTCCCTGTGTTGGCCCGTATTTTGGCTGAGCTCAAGCTTCTAACCACTGAAATAGGACGAATTGCCATGTCAGCAGCTGCTGTCAACGACGTGGCTGCTTGGATTCTCCTTGCTCTAGCCATTGCTCTCTCGGGATCCAATACATCCCCTCTCGTCTCTCTTTGGGTTTTCCTTTCCGGGTGCGGTTTTATCATCGGTGCTGCTTTCATCATTCCGCCAATCTTTAAATGGATTGCCCGGAGGTGCCATGAGGGCGAACCCATCGAAGAAACCTACATCTGCGCCACTTTAGCTGTAGTTCTTGTTTGCGGATTCATAACTGATGCCATTGGAATCCACTCCATGTTTGGTGCTTTTGTGGTGGGTGTTTTGATCCCAAAGGAAGGACCATTTGCTGGTGCACTCGTTGAGAAGGTGGAGGATCTTGTATCCGGTCTCTTCTTGCCGCTTTACTTTGTGGCAAGTGGTCTGAAAACTAACGTGGCCACGATTCAAGGAGCTCAGTCTTGGGGTCTTCTGGTTTTAGTCACCTGCACGGCTTGTTTCGGTAAGATTGCTGGCACTCTCGGTGTTTCCCTCGCCTTCAAGATACCTATGCGAGAAGCTGTAGTATTAGGGTTCCTCATGAACACTAAAGGATTGGTCGAACTCATCGTCCTCAACATCGGGAAAGATCGAAAGGTACAAACATTTTTCAACCTTCAACACATTTGCATCACCAAAGATGTAAAGGTAATAACTTTCCTCTGTTTTGGATTCCACAGGTTCTCAATGATCAAACATTTGCCATTATGGTTCTAATGGCTCTCTTCACAACCTTCATCACTACACCAGTCGTGATGGCAGTTTACAAACCGGCCAGAAGAGCGAAGAAAGAAGGAGAATACAAGCACAGGACAGTAGAACGAGGGAACACAAACACACAGCTCCGAATCCTCACATGTTTCCATGGCGCCGGAAGCATTCCTTCAATAATAAACCTCCTTGAAGCCTCGAGAGGCATCGAGAAAGGCGAAGGACTCTGCGTCTACGCTCTACACTTAAGGGAACTATCAGAGAGATCTTCAGCTATTCTAATGGTTCATAAAGTGCGCAAAAACGGAATGCCGTTTTGGAACAGAAGAGGGATCAATGCAGGAGCAGACGCAGATGAAGTGGTGGTTGCTTTCCAAGCTTTTGAGCAATTGAGTAGAGTCACTGTCCGACCAATGACAGCAATCTCTTCAATGTCTGATATTCACGAAGACATCTGCACAACTGCATCGAGAAAAAGAGCAGCGATTGTGATTTTGCCGTTCCACAAGCATCAGCAGCTCGATGGATCGCTAGAGACGACGCGTGGAGATTACCGGTGGATTAACAGGCGGGTTTTGCTTGAAGCTCCTTGCTCCGTTGGGATATTCGTTGACCGTGGACTCGGTGGTTCGAGTCAAGTCTCGGCTCAGGACGTTTCTTACTCCGTTGTGGTTCTCTTCTTCGGTGGTTGCGACGACCGTGAGGCTTTGGCGTATGGTTTACGCATGGCGGAGCATCCCGGAATTTCTTTGACGGTTTTCCGATTTGTGGTTTCGCCGGCGAGGATCGGAGAGATTACTCGTGTCGAGGTGAATCACAACAACGAGAATCAGACTGGGAAAGACCTAAAATCGGATGAGGAAATCATGTCTGAAATCAGGAAGAAGTCGTCGGTGGATGAATCGATCAAGTTCGTGGAGAAACGGGTGGAAAACGCCGCCGTGGATGTTAGATCGGCGATTGAAGAAATGGGGCGGAGCAATTTGTTCTTGGTGGGTCGAATGCCAGGTGGAGAAATCGCGTTGGCGATCCGGGAAAACAGCGAATGCCCAGAGCTTGGACCTGTCGGAAGTTTGTTGATCTCGCCGGAATCTTCGACGAGAGCATCGGTTTTGGTGATTCAGCAGTATAATGCCACCGGAACAGCTCCGGATTTGGCTGCAGCTGGGACGGAGTTATTGACTTCTTCGCCGGATAAAGAGTCTGAATAAATTAAGTGGTTAATAAGAACGGTTCGGTTTGGTTCTGGGGGTTGGTTCACGATTGTTAGTGAAAAGTTGGTTAACGGGCACGGTTTAATCAAATAAATTGCAAGTCGGAATTTGAGACTAATGCCAGTATGATCCTCTCACAGTTTCAATTGAGTTTGCTTTTACAAATAAAAATGGTTTAGTTTTTTTTTTTTTGTGTGTGCTAAAATTGGTTTAATTTGTTGTTGATATTAAATAAAAATCTGTCTAGATATATACAATTCTCTTTTGTTTTTTTCGTTTGTATATTATGCAAAGAAGTGAGTGTCCAAATTTATGTTTAAAATTCAAAACCCGAACGTAAATTAAGTATCCTTGTATAATATAATCCAGTTGGGAACCTTTTTTTTTTGGTAAACTGAAAATAATTTAATCTTATCTTTTCACAACATGAATTTACTGTTCAAACAAGTATTTAATCTACGAAAAAAAAAAGAATTGTACTACCAAAAATTAGAAATATTTACATTTTTTAGCACTTCTTTAAAGTGCTTTTACAAGATATAGCACATTCTATAACTCTGACACATTGCCCACTTATTTGATGGGAAAAAAAAAAATTGCCCTTCAGTTGAATCAAAATTTACAAACCAATACCTTTCTCATGTTACAATATTTTTTCATACCAACTCATCAAAAATTACAAACCGATTAAACCTTCTCTCTTCAAAACCTTCGCTCTCTCATTTTCTTTCTCTTTCTCTTCTTACTTTCTAATTTTCTCTCTCCTCGAAATATTCTCTTCGATCTTCTTCTTCTCTTCGAATCTTCTCTTCTTCTTAGTTTCTCCAATTAAGGGTTGTCTCTCTTTTCCTCTCTCTCACTCTCTCCATCAAGTTTCTACTGTGTTTTTTTAAATTTTGAATCGATTGTTGGGTTTTTGAAAAGATCCAAAATGAGTAAGGCAATGGTAAACAAAAGATGCATTCAAAGTGTTCAACGAAATGTATGAAAGAGACATGTGTGTCCATTTAGCAACGAACATATGTTTCACTTTCCGAAAGCGGAACGTAACTGGGTGACTAAGCATTAAGAATCTCATAGAGAGACTAAAAATGATGGTTTAAACACTGCTTCTTCTTCTCTCTCTCTTTTTTGGTGGAATTACTCTAGAAAATTCCCTTTTTAAAAAATCTTTTTTGAAAATCGGATTGATAAGAACTTGAATTTTCCTTATGTGATTGAAAATTATTATTGATTAATTTATTGCTAATTCTAATGGTATTAGGATAATTAAGTTGAGAAATTGATCGAAATAACATTAAATGAAGTTTTGGTGACCAATCTAGCACCAGTTGTGAAAACTCACAAACATAGCATTATTTATGTAATACAAAGACATTTTTACCCTCACTTAATTATGATAAAAACAAAATTAACAAAAAAAAAGTAATTTCGTCGTCATCGTCACTATTTTTGATGAAATTGATTTCAATTATCATGAAATTTGGAAAATAGAAAACAAAAATAGAAAAAATAGAAATGGAGTCTGTGGCGAAATCTCTTAAAAATTCCCCAATCTGGAGAGTGATTCTTATGGCCTAGATCAAAATTTGTTGATGCTCCAACGCTGATGCCTTTGATTTGTGCCTCACATGGCCATTGATTCATCGATGATGGTTCCGCTTGTGACCGTCATCTTCTTTCTCGTGTTCCTCGTATTCCTTCGAGGTAACCGTTTCTTCTCTCAAAGTAGAGTTTTCCTTTGTCGGCGACAACGATTCTGTTTCTGATGTAATGATGTGATGGTGTCGATTGGTGTAGTGGAATCCGACAACCAATTGTTGTTTTCCCCAAAACTTTTCTTTCAAATCTCAAAATTTTCTCGACAAAATCCACTTCAATTTCAAACCCAAACACCTCTTCTTCGTTTACTCTTTGTTTAATCACGATGGAAATGAGAAACTTGATCACGTAAAGCAGGAATTGGAGAAAACGGTTTTTCTCAACCGTTTTTCTTCTTCAACGAGGAATTTTTTTTTCCGATGATTGGTGGTGTATCTTAACAGCTTTTCTTTGGAAACAACCACCATGGAAACCACCTTGGAAGAGACTATTGTTCGGAGATGATGGTCGGCGAATTTGGGATTTTAATTCGATTTTTTTCAGTGATTTTACTCTGCTGAATATGGCATTACCATGGAAACCGCCATGGAGGGGACGATGATTTATAGCGGAAGATGCAACCTCTTTGTTGTATGGCGACATTCGTACAGTCGTTGAAAATTGGCAATCTCAAGACTTTTTTCTATCAAAAGAATTAGTAAATTGGATTTTTTTTCGAAGAATAATTTTAGTCCTTACTTGGGAATGTGTATTGTAATACAACATGAGAAATGATGGATTATAGTCAAAGAAAATCGCATCAGATCAAATGCGATTATGAGGAACGAAAGTGTGGACAATCATTCAGCGAGGAAAACTCGGAGAAAAAAATATCCAAAACTCATTTTCGTTGTTTTATTGCTTTGTATATTTACTTTTATGTATTGTTGTTTTATGTAACTTGATTTTCATATTAATAAAGATAGTTGTTAAAAAAAAATTTGATTTCAAGTTTAGCTTTCTCCGATCATCGTGAAAGGAAATCGATTTTCATCATCTTAAATGATGAATGTCTTCGATTACAGTCTCCACGATCGCAATCGGATCCGGCCATCACTTGATGCATGTTCTAATTATGTGAAAGTAGCACTGAGACGGGTACGGGGTCGGGAAACGGGGACGGAAACGGGTACGGAAAACGGGAAACGGCAAATTTAAAATTTATAGAGACAGATACGGTAGGGGTACATCAATAATAATATAAGAGAAATACCCATAGCTTCACCGTATTTATTTGTTTTATAAATAATTCTAGTTGTACAGTATTTAACTTTGAGGGGCGATTACATAGCTGAGAAAGGAAATAAAGCAATAGCAAAGAAGCCTTCGGGCATTTGAATAGCTGGAGAGTCGGAGACAAAGTCTAATACATGAATTATTATATGCATTTCATCGAAGAATTGTGTTTGACTTTTCTACCGTACGTGATATCATGATAAAAAAAAAATTCAGAATATTCGATGATTCATTTCACATTCGGCTGCAAAAGATAACATAATTTCTTCAAATATATTATACTTATTATTAAAAAAATTATCAAAAAATATATATATATTATAACATGTAAACGCAAACGCACACTTAAACCTCAAAAAAGGATTGTAGGAAGTAGGCGGCATAAATTAAATTAAATCCCTATTCCAATGGGATATTTGTTAATTTATCAACACCAAGAGGGACAGATATTCATGAACATGTGACGGACGGCAGCATTAAAAGTAAACTCGTAGTGCACTTTTTATTATGATAATAAAAACTATTAGTATTAGAGATCAAATTCAACTGTGATTCATCAGGCTCGCTCGTGATGCCTTTACTCCTTCTGTTAGTCGGATTATCTCTGAATTATAGTATTATCTTTTGGGTACGGTACAAATTTCGCAAACCTTCATGTTGAGAAAATCGAGATTTGATAAAATATTAAGATTGTAGTATTCAGCTGGAAAAAATAAGATGGCCGCGGCATAAGATTCTTATGAAACGTATTTTACTTTTTTTGATTTGTAATGACGCATATATTTGTTTATGTAATATTTTACTTTCGTAGTTTCTGTAATGACTTTGTATAATTCGAATGGCAATGAATGAGATTAGACAGAAAAAAATAACCATACAAACTGGATTATCAATCTACGATTCTCAAAAATTTCAAAAATCGGGTTCTAAACCTCATAAATTTTTGATTTCTTCTCAAAACTGTCATATAACCACATAAAGTTTCAAAACTCTATCTAAATTTTAAATTTGTTCGAGTTATAGAAGCAATAAATTCATTTTTATTTTGGTTTTATCGATGACAAAAATAAAAACAACAAATTATTCATATATTTATAGTAGAGAATCAATCTACATGAATTATTAAAGTGCAATTGACCAAAATAACATACTTTTAAACTTTTGTTCTAAATTTATCACCACTAGTTGAAAATAATAATAATAGTACAAATTTTGACAATAATAACACAAATTTAATATTAANATTTGCTTATGTAAATTTGTAATGGCGCATATATTTATTTATGTAATATTTTACTTTGTAATGACTTTGTATAATTCGAATGGCGATGAATGAAATTAGACGGAAAAAAAACAACCATACAAACTGGATTATCAATCTACCATTCTCAAAAATTTCAAAAATTGGGGCCCAAACCACATAAATTTTTGATTTCTTCTTAAAACTGTCATGTAACCACATAAAGTTTCAAAACTATCTAAATTTTAAATTTGTTCGGGTTATAGAAGCAATAACTTCATTTTTATATGGTTTTATCTAGGCATGGGCGTTTGTAACCATACTCGATATCCGAACCCGAACTCAACCCGAAGTAGCGGGTTTGGATCGGATACGGATCCTCTAAAATACCCGACTGGGTTCGATGCTTAGTATTTCGGATATTGGGTCGGGATCGAATATAACACAGAATCCGAAGTAAAATCAAAGTTTTTTTTTTATATATTTCGATTAACTCGATCGAGAAAACCTGTTTGTGCCGGTTGCGATTCTTGAATTATGTTGAACTATTTCGGGTTTTGATCATATTATGGGTAAAAATACCCGAACTTACCCGAAATACCTGAAAATACCCGAACCCATAGTTACTTCGGTTACAAAATACCCGATGTATCTGGATTCGAAATGTTTTTTGGGTAAGAGCGGATTCTAATCAGTTTACAATACCCGAACCAAACCCGATAAGTCATGAACCGAACCCGACATGATGGTTTTAAATACCCAATGGTTTACTCTATTATGAGACCTCACCCTAGGCTAGGGAGCTGGTTTAAGCCATGCCCTTATTTGACTCCCAAGACCTGAGCGGGTCAAATTCAAATACAATGAGTGCTTAGGGAAAATAAGAAAGAAAGACATAAAGCGGAATCCGGTAATCCTACTGCTACTAAGACTACTCCGTCTTAGGGCTAGGAGTTCAAGCGGGGCCTCTGAGCCTAAACCCAAAAACTCGAAAAACCCGATCCGAACCCGAACGTCTAGGCCTAGTTTTATCGATGACATTAAATAAAAAACAACAAATTCCTCATATATTTACGTATATTAGAGAATCAATCTATATGAATTATTAAATCCAGTCAGAAACAAAAGCGGACTTTTCAGATTTCTTTTATTGGTCCCTCCTTCTCCCGCTAATTTTGATAAACAACAAAAAACAAAGATTGAAATTCCATAAAAGAAAAACAAAAAAAATCATCATTATAAAAGCAATTAAGAAAATTAAAATGGAGTGACTAAGCATTAAGAATCTCATAGAGAGACTAAAAAAGATGGCTTCTCTCTCTCTCTCTCTCTATTTAAGTCAAATCGATCCGACTTCTCTCCCCAGAGTTTTGTCGTCTTCTTCGCCTGCAATTTCTTCGAATCATCCTCTCGTCGGCTGCATAAAACAAGTGCTCTCCGTTTACTTTAGTGTGCGAATTTGAGATCAGAACACTCGGATTCTTCTTCAGGTACTCTCTCGTCGTCGTCTCATTGAATTTCTTCATAATGCGTTGATTCCTAGGGTTTATGACCACTTAGTTTCCGGAATTTTTCTAGGTTTCTCGCGATCGTAATCTGTTTTTTTTCTGTGTTAATTTTGAAGTAATTAGGAATCTAATTTTCCCGCTCTCGATCGTTTCTGGTGCAACTCTATGCATGTATATGTTTGGTGGAATCTACTCTGGAAAGTTCCCTTTTAAAGTCTTTTTTTTTTTTGAGAATCTGATCGATAAGAACTTGAATTTTCTTTCTGTGGTTGAAAATTATTACTAATTAATTTATTGCTATTCTAATGGTATTAAAGTTTGACTTTGATTTGGATGATGATTCTTATATTGGATTTGAAGTTTATCTAAAAATGTTCGAGATTATTTTTATTTATATACGTAAATCTTAAAAAGAGAAGTTTTTGCTACGATCTAAGATCAAAAGCTTCATTGTTTTTTGTTAGTAGGTGGGGTTTTGAAGAAAGAAGTGATTTTGTCTGCAAGAATGGCTACAAATACTTCAACTGGACATGCTTGTCCAGCTCCAATGAAAGCAGCCTCTAATGGAGTTTTCCAAGGAGATAACCCAATAGACTTCGCATTACCTCTTGCGATCCTGCAGATAGTCATTGTTGTGGTTCTCACTCGTGTTCTTGCTTACCTTTTAAGACCTCTGAGACAACCTCGTGTTATTGCCGAAGTCATTGTAAGTTTTCCTTTATCTCTGTCGATTCCTTGAATCTTGATCAATACCGCTGAATGATTAATCAATTGATTTGCAGGGTGGGATTATGCTTGGACCGTCTCTCCTTGGCCGTTCCAAGGTTTTTCTGGACGCTGTGTTCCCAAAGAAGAGCCTCACTGTTCTAGAAACTCTGGCTAATCTTGGCCTTCTGTTCTTCCTTTTCCTCGCCGGTTTAGAGATTGATACCAAGTCCCTTCGACAAACAGGGAAAAAGGCTTTAGGGATTGCCTTGGCTGGAATCTCCCTCCCGTTTGCTCTTGGCATTGGTTCTTCATTTGTTCTCAGAGCAACAATCTCCAAAGGAGTAGATAGTATCGCGTTTCTCATCTTCATGGGTGTGGCACTTTCCATCACTGCGTTCCCTGTGTTGGCCCGTATTTTGGCTGAGCTCAAGCTTCTAACCACTGAAATAGGACGAATTGCCATGTCAGCAGCTGCTGTCAACGACGTGGCTGCTTGGATTCTCCTTGCTCTAGCCATTGCTCTCTCGGGATCCAATACATCCCCTCTCGTCTCTCTTTGGGTTTTCCTTTCCGGGTGCGGTTTTATCATCGGTGCTGCTTTCATCATTCCGCCAATCTTTAAATGGATTGCCCGGAGGTGCCATGAGGGCGAACCCATCGAAGAAACCTACATCTGCGCCACTTTAGCTGTAGTTCTTGTTTGCGGATTCATAACTGATGCCATTGGAATCCACTCCATGTTTGGTGCTTTTGTGGTGGGTGTTTTGATCCCAAAGGAAGGACCATTTGCTGGTGCACTCGTTGAGAAGGTGGAGGATCTTGTATCCGGTCTCTTCTTGCCGCTTTACTTTGTGGCAAGTGGTCTGAAAACTAACGTGGCCACGATTCAAGGAGCTCAGTCTTGGGGTCTTCTGGTTTTAGTCACCTGCACGGCTTGTTTCGGTAAGATTGCTGGCACTCTCGGTGTTTCCCTCGCCTTCAAGATACCTATGCGAGAAGCTGTAGTATTAGGGTTCCTCATGAACACTAAAGGATTGGTCGAACTCATCGTCCTCAACATCGGGAAAGATCGAAAGGTACAAACATTTTTCAACCTTCAACACATTTGCATCACCAAAGATGTAAAGGTAATAACTTTCCTCTGTTTTGGATTCCACAGGTTCTCAATGATCAAACATTTGCCATTATGGTTCTAATGGCTCTCTTCACAACCTTCATCACTACACCAGTTGTGATGGCAGTTTACAAACCGGCGAGAAGAGCGAAGAAAGAAGGAGAATACAAGCACAGGACAATAGAACGAGGGAACACAAACACACAGCTCCGAATCCTCACATGTTTCCATGGCGCCGGAAGCATTCCTTCAATAATAAACCTCCTTGAAGCCTCGAGAGGCATCGAGAAAGGCGAAGGACTCTGCGTCTACGCTCTACACTTAAGGGAACTATCAGAGAGATCTTCAGCTATTCTAATGGTTCATAAAGTGCGCAAAAATGGAATGCCGTTTTGGAACAGAAGAGGGATCAATGCAGGAGCAGACGCAGATCAAGAAGAGGGATCAATGCCGTTTTATTACAGAAGAGGGATCAATGCAGGAGCAGACGCAGATCAAGTAGTGGTTGCTTTCCAAGCTTTTGAGCAATTGAGCAGAGTCACTGTCCGACCAATGACAGCAATCTCCTCAATGTCTGACATTCACGAAGACATCTGCACATCTGCATCGAGAAAAAGAGCAGCGATTGTGATTTTGCCGTTCCACAAGCATCAGCAGCTCGATGGATCGCTAGAGACGACGCGTGGAGATTACCGGTGGATTAACAGGCGGGTTTTGCTTGAAGCTCCTTGCTCCGTTGGGATATTCGTTGACCGTGGACTCGGTGGTTCGAGTCAGGTCTCGGCTCAGCACGTTTCTTACTCCGTTGTGGTTCTCTTCTTCGGTGGTTGCGACGACCGTGAGGCTTTGGCGTATGGTTTACGCATGGCGGAGCATCCCGGAATTTCTTTGACGGTTTTCCGATTTGTGGTTTCGCCGGCGAGGATCGGAGAGATTACTCGTGTCGAGGTGAATCACAACAACGAGAATCAGACTGGGAAAGACCTAAAATCGGATGAGGAAATCATGTCTGAAATCAGGAAGAAGTCGTCGGTGGATGAATCGATCAAGTTCGTGGAGAAACGGGTGGAAAACGCCGCCGTGGATGTTAGATCGGCGATTGAAGAAATGGGGCGGAGCAATTTGTTCTTGGTGGGTCGAATGCCAGGTGGAGAAATCGCGTTGGCGATCCGGGAAAACAGCGAATGCCCAGAGCTTGGACCTGTCGGAAGTTTGTTGATCTCGCCGGAATCTTCGACGAGAGCATCGGTTTTGGTGATTCAGCAGTATAATGCCATCGGAACAGCTCCGGATTTGGGGAGCCTGGGACGGAGTTATTGACTTCTTCGCCGGATAAATTAAGTGGTTAATAATATCAAGAAACCGTTTTTCCTCTCTCCAAGCGATTCTTCGAGCGATCTCCTTAACTTCTTTTTCTTCGTGATTTTTCCTGTCGACGCCGGTCAAGCGACCGGCGTTGGTCGTACTCTTCTTTTCTTTTGGTTGTTTGTAATTAGGTTTCCATTCCTAAAATGAAACTAGATAGATGATTTTGGAGTTTCAATTTCAAAGTTTCGTTCTCTTTCTCCTTCCGAGAGAATCTCTGTCCAACCACACAACAGTCTAGGAGCATTTGTGTTGGTTTCATTACGTTCGGAAATTTTTTGATTGGTTTATGTCGTTTCATCTTTGAAACGTTTCAATTTCTGTCGTTTCATCTTCGCCGTAGAATCCGTGACTCTGTTTTGAATCTCTCCAAATTGAGGAAGGATTTCAAACACGGATATGAGAACCAGGGGCAAACGTTTCCGATGTTAACGATTGTTTGAAAAGAAGAAAACGGATATAGCCAAAGAGAGGTGAGAAGATGCTTCATCGCTTTGATTACCGCCGGATTTCGAAGAGCCGGTATTTTTTGGTTTTTCTCTCGATAATTCAACGTATCTTCCAACATAAACACAGAGAGTCTTTGTCGGAATTATCAAGTATTTTTATTTCAACGAAGAGACAAGTTTCAGATTCATCACCAACAACATTTAGTTTAATTTTATTAATCAAAGTAATGCCAAATGCATTTTAGAGTTTCATCAGCAAGATGATAACCAATGAAAAGTGTATAAAAAAGGACATAACAAATTTTATTTGTTAGTCTATAAGACTTTCAAAAAGATAGCTTGGTTTACTCCACTCCATCATCGAAATTGTTTTCAATTTCTTTTATTTGCGTTAACGATTGTATAGAATGTTTATGTATCTTGTAAACTCTTCGTGATAATAATATATTTGATTTGTCGTAAAAAACAAAAAATAAGAACGGTTCGCTTTGGTTCTGGGGGTTGGTTTACGATTGTTAGTGAAAAGTTGGTTAACGGGTACGGTTTAATCAAATAAATTGCAAGTCGGAATTTGTGACTAAATGCGAGTATGATCCTCTCACAGTTTCAATTGTTTTTTTTTTCATTAAGTGGATTGAGTTTGCTTTTACAAATAAAAATGGTTTAGTTTGTTGTTTTTTTTTGTGCTAAAAATGGATTAATTTGTTGTTGATATTAAATAAAAATTTGTCTAGATACAATTCTCTTTTGTTTTTTTCGTTTGTATATTATGCAAAGAAGTGTGTCAAAATTTATATTTAAAATTCAAAACCCGAACGTAAATTAAGAAGATTTGGTTTAATATTCCAAATTTTTTATATATTTTGAAAACTAATCCATGTTAAAAAAACTTTGAAAACTAACCTTTTTAACATCTAAAATTACCAAAATACTCAAGATAAATCAAACAAATTTCCTCTTGTTTTAAAATCTAATTATATTTATTTTCGATTAATTTAAAATTGAATAAAAATATATTATTTCAAATTTATTTCAAAATCATACTGGTTTTCAGCATATTCAGAGAGTATAAGCCATGATATCACTGGTCATATATGTTTACCTCATAAGTGACGTCGGACTCTAGAAAGACCAAAAAAGAGGAAATACCAAGGAATTGAAGAAACGATAATGAAACGACCAAGAAAAAAACATGCTTGTTCAAGGTGTCATCGTCCAAATCATAATCGTGCGACCTGTGATTTTGTTGGTTTTATGATTTTGAATTTCATCATTTCAACGTAATTGAATTTAGCTTTTAGGATTTGGTATTTCTCTACTTTTCTCTTTTATGTGGAATTTTTTTTATGTACAACGAATCCAACAATTTTCCACGCTCCAATTTTTCCTTTGTGTTGGTAAGTTCTGAGTTCCTGCTTTTGTACTGGCATTGATATGGGTTCGTGGTAGAATATATTGATTGGATGATGTAAATAAATCATGCAGAGTAGTAGATCGAATCGTAAATTTCTGCAATTGATTTTGTCCATTGGAAAGAGAATGGGACGATTATGAACCAACTATGGGTGATAAAGATTGTTGCTTTGTTGTTCTGGATTAGTTTTATTTGAGTTTAATTTAACCAAAGTACAAATTTTTGGAACAAACGATAATGAATTTAGGGAATTTGAATAGTGTACAATATCTAAATATAAATTTTAAATAAAATAATTTATTTTGTTCTAGTATACATATATATATAATATTATTTTTGAATATTTATTTTACAATATATTTTTATTCCGAAAAATAAAAAAGAAAATTAATTATTATATTTGTATATTCTCAAAATTCAAGATGGGTATAATTATCTTTTTATCTAATGAAAAAGTTAGTTTTCAAAGTTTTTAAAATATGAGTTACTTTTCAAAATATATAATTTTTTTGGAATATTATTTCAAATTTCCTCAATTAGGTATCCTTGTATAATATAATCCAGTTGGGAACTTTTTTTTTTGTAAACTGAAAATAAATAAATCTTATCTTATTCACAACATGTATTTACTGTTCCAACAAGTATTTAATCTACGAAAAAAAAAAAAAGGAATTGTACTACCAAAAATTATCAGAAAAATGGTAAATGAGGGAAATTGGAAAAGTAAATTGTCAGAAGTGGGGTTTGAACCCACGCCCTCTTTCGAGGACCAGAACTTGAGTCTGGCGCCTTGGACCACTCGGCCATCCTGACTTTTGTTATCTTCATCATCTATATAATATATGTATATATCTTAAAAAAACGTCAAAACAATTTGAAACTTTTAGAGGTCATTTTTCATTTTTCTAATAGGATGTAATATATTATCATCATGGAGAGCTGTTACAAATTTCCCAATAATCCTTTAGTTAGGGGATGAAAATTAACTAAAGATAATAACCAACAACAATATTTAACATTCATCCGAGTTCTCATACACTAAATTTTGGTTAAACCCAAATTTATACTGAATAACATAATAACAAGAGACGAAAGGGTTTATCAACCAACAGCTTCTAACAAAACATGTTTTGAACCAACACTACGACATAATAAGAGTAAGTTACATTCCTTAATCCTTCTTTTTGTTCAGAGCTCCTCTTGGAATCTTGCTCATGACCTTACTCAAAACCTTCTCATCAAGCACTGCGTATTGCTTCTTAATCTCCTTCATCGCCTTCTCGCCAAAGGCATCTACTTTATCCTCATACTTTTCGTAAAGCACGGGAATGGTGAAGAGAAGCACAGTAGCTGTAAACAAAAAGAAGTGTGCCAGTTATCAAATAATGCAACTGTGATTTCTGTCAATTGAGTGCAGTGAGAGGCGTATGGATCATTACCAATATAGAACAACGTCAAGAAGTTGCAGCAGCTACCAATAATGGACAAAACCCACAAGCCAGCAATTACCTAAACAATGTGCGAGCAAATATTAACGCTTAAGAGGAATAAATAAAACCGCTTCGCATCAAGGTAGATAGCAAGAAAGATACCAAGATAAACTTCTTGAGATCTCTTCCTGATGCGATATTCCTAAGAACGGTTAAGGCACGGTTAGCTTCAATCCTTAGTCCAGAAGCAAGTTGGAAAACAGGATCCTCGGGGATGTGAACTTCCGGGATGTGAGGAGTTGCCCTGAGAATGTAAAATCAGTTGATCATGCAGTTTATGTATATCATTACCTCACACTCAAAATGTAACTTATGTTTTGCAAAACTTACTTGTGGATGAAGGTACAAGCATTAGACCACAAGAACAATGCTGCAAGAGCAAGAATCGAGAAGTGGCAAAGAAAAGTGAGGAGATGATATTCGACTAACTCGAACACGATCCAGGACGCAGTTGCAGCACCCAATACTCCACCAGATACCTTCTTGTTTCTCCAAAGGAAAATATCGGCAGCTACATAAAAAGCAGTAAAGCCCGATTTAATTAATGAACAAAGTGAAATGTTCCACATAATCGTCTAAGATTTGAGCAGCAAGTTCGATTAAAGGCTTCAGTATCTGAGTTTTTACAGAAGATTTAGCATTCGTTCGATCTAAGCAGAAAACTATGTCTAAGAAATTGAGTTTTTGACCCAAATCAGCAATTCCCACATAAATATGAGCTTCAAATCACTCAGCGGAAATCTAAAGTCGCTACAGAGCTCGGAAAATCACTATATAAGAAATCCAGCAAAAACAGAGTTCAGTATGAAGAGATAGAGATACAGATCCATACGTTTTCCGCCACCGAGAACCTTATGAACAGGTTTCTCCCTTCCGAAAAGTCGGTAAATCTTCGATTTAAAGGACGACGTCGATTTCTTATCGTCCTCGGAATCGTACGAAGACGATGAGTCACCATGTCCATGGATTTTCTCAACAATCTTCTCCAAGATCGATTCCTCGTGCTTGTGATCTTCCACCATTGTTAATTTTCGAAACCTCCCACAAAAGCCCTAACTTTTACTGGCTAAGAGTTAGGAGAGTGATGATAGACAGTGAGAGAATATAGACCGAAAGGGACAATGACAAAAATAAGAGCGTGTACTCCAAATTCAATCTCATCCGTTGATTTCTGTAACTCCATCTAGTCCGTTGGTAAAGTCGGATCCGGGGCCCGAATAAGTAACCGTCCACGGTGGAAATCAAAATTTTACCTTTTAATGTAACATCTTTGCCACGTAACTAACGGTCGTTAATCAGAGTGAGGATTTCTTAGATAACGGCCGTTAAGCCTCCTGATAACGTCTCCGTTAGTGGAGCGTTAGATGTCGGAGATAGGATCCATTAGTATTGGGCCGTTTAAGGGGCTTAAATCATTTATCATGGGTCAAAATTGGGTTTAGTGGCTCATATAAAATTTAGTCAATGGGAAAGATCAAAGATGGTAATCCAATCAAGCAGGTGACTAATAAAATTTGTGAATTATTTTTTGGATATTTTTTATAAAAATTTGCATAGAAATTGATCAAAATGACACTAAAAAACTAAAACTTGACAAATATAACACCCTATTTGGAAATCTACCTAAATTAGCATTCATTAAAAATTAAAAGATTAAAATAACAAAGAGAAATTAGGCAATTTTTTTTTATGAATTGTTTATCGCCGCCGGCCATCATCGACATTTCACCTCATTCATGATCGACAATTTCACATCCATGATCAACAAATTCTAATTGTTGCCCAGAATTACAAATCCAGGATCAAGCACCCTATCGACAAACCCATGATCAAGCACCCTATCGAGACACGACAGATTGCAACAGTCGCTCGGCGGAGTTATAGATTTCCCCGTCGACAGAACCTTTGATCCTTTCGTTGTTGGGTAATTTAATTTCATCTTTTCTCTTCTCTTCGTTCTTTTTGGGGATTCATCAATTCGATCGATTGTTGGCGATATTTGAGTAGATGATTTTGATGCCTGCAAAGTGTTTGATACAATAATATCTGAGTATGATTTGATTATGCAGCCATGAATTGAAATTTGTTGGTCATTGAAGTTTTTTCTTGTCTTTCTTTTGATAGGTTCTATTGTGTTTTGTGAAATATGGTAGAGATCTTTTGTGTTTGTGGAGAGTGGAAAAAAAATGAAAAGCTCCAATGGGATTTTGTACCGGATACAAACCAAGGATCATCAATGTTTGAGTTTGATGAGGATCTCAAACACAATGATTTACTTGAGATGGTTTTTGAAGACTTTGAGATTGATTCCTCATTTAGAACCGTTACACTTAGCTACGGACTTCCGTTAAAGATGAGGTTGGTGGTAGAGAATTCTCCTCCGGTGTTTTTAAAAAACGATCGCCAACTGAGAAGTTTCATCAAAAAAATAAAATCAGATCTTGAACTGATTCCTTTGTATGTAACGGTGAGTAAAATTTCTGTTTGGTAACAACTTTCTAAATATTGAATTTACAGTCTTTATAGTTCAGTTAGCACACTTTCAGTATAAGTTTTTCTTTTGTTTGGTTCAGGTGACTGATAGAGACAACAATCTTGCTTCTTAGAATATTGGTAGTAGCATTCAATCAAAGACTATATGCATTGAAGAGATTTGTGAAGTGGATAACACCCAACGCACACACGTGTCGCGAACTGTAAATGGTGATTCTCATGTCGATGCTTCATTCACGCATGGAAATCAACAGGTAATATAGTCTTTATAGGTCGTCTCTGCATTATTCAAGTGAAATCATGCTTTTTTTGCTGTTTCTTGTCATTTAGACAACCCTTCCTAAATAAGTTATACGTATTACTAAATGTTTCCTGAAAGCATTTGCATCTTTCTTTCTTTTTGTGTAGCCAATTCATAGATCAAACGGAAGTAACACTTTAACATTCGAGGCAAACAAAAACACATGTTCGGGTGCTGATGTTTTATGTCTTGCTTCAGATCATCCTCCTTCTCATGTATGCATTTCAAATTCCACCCAACGCACACACGTGTCGCGAACTGTAAATGGTGATTCTCATGTCGATGCTTCATTCACGCATGAAAATCAACAGATAATATAGTTTTATTGACTAATTACCTCAGCCGTCATATGCTTTTTTGGGTCCTCTAATCTAGTAAACCATGAAGGCTTTACTTGCAGGCTAGCAATTCTCATATTGCATTAATTAACTGAAACCAGTTAGTAACAGTTAAGAAATTCTATTCCGTTATTGATAGATAGGTTTATAAGATTTTCTAACCTTTGTCTTTTTTTGCCCTTCCAATCAAACAACCTTGAAAGTTTGTTGAATTAAGGTGTCATGAATGGATCAATGACTTGATTTACCTCCGGCGTTACACATAACGCCTGGTTTTTTGGCCCACAAAATGGAGTCTTGTTAGGTTGTGCTGGTCTGAGTTCACGTTCGCTCCTTCTTAAGAAAAATTTATCATGCACCCTCTTTTTCATACCAGGCATATGCGGGGGTTCTTCCACCCTCTTTTTCTTTGCCTTCGTATCAGTTTCATCATTTTTTCGGGTTTTAGGTTCTTTCCCTTTTGATGCATTCATCATCTTTGCCTTCTCATTTGACCAAAAAAAACAAAGATAATGGTTAATGACGATTCAGAAATGGTTTCCTAACTATGTAAAAAGCTTCATAAATCGTGATTTTATATAACTAAATGTGTTTTAAGAAAAGTTTTGAAGAAACACTACCTCTAATTTGGAAACCCATGCTCCATTCAACCACTCCTTGGGAATCCGGATATTATCAATCAAAACTTCTTCGACTATATTAGACAGAGTAACCAAAATTCCGTGTTTCCCGCCCCTCAGTATACAATTCACTTTTCCTTTCCACCATCCGCCGTTCAGGTACACTTCCACTTCTTCCAGCAGCCTTAACTCCTTCGAACTACCTTTCAATGAAGGTAGTGGAGGTCGAATCCGTTCCTTGCTGACGGTCTCCATGAAATTTTTCAGATTCTCCTTCTTGTCCAGGAAGACGGTTGAATACTCCACGGTATATAGATCAAAATCCTCAAGTTTTTGGGTCAATGTTCCCGGAAACCATCCGCCTTCTTCAGATTTGATCTCCACATGAGCACCTACTTGTAAATGTGGCTGCAAATACAATAAATTTTCATTAAGACTTGAAAAAAAGTTAAAAAAATACAAGTGGAAAACCCCTGAAATCATACCTCGTCATTTGTATGTCCATGTTGGGCCGTCTCTTGTGTTTGCGTTTGTGCTCCGTCTTCTGATGGACTTTTATCACACACCAAAGAGCACTGGATCGGAACCACAAGCTCTGTACCAGACTAAAACACAAAACAATTTAGGAACCTTTTTTCAGGTTTAGGAACCTTCCACTAAATATTTAGTATTCACTAGTAATGGGAATCTTAAAACTTTATAACTCAAATTGACGGTTTTATAATAGTCTTCATAAAACAATAATAAGCCTTCCTAAATCATCAAGAAATGTTACTAAAATTGCACAAATCAATAAACCAAAAATCTAATCGATGTAGATTAGCGTTTGAAACAATCAATTAGACATTTTTCACAACTGTTACTTTTAGTATTCACTAATAATGGGAATTTTAAAGCTTTAGAACTCAAATTGACGGTTTTAGAATAGTCTTCCTAAAATAGTTATAAGCCTTCCTAAATCACCAAGAAATGTTACTAAAATTGCACAAATCAATGAACCAAGAATCTAATCGATGTAGATTAGCGTTTGAAACAAACAATTAGACATTTTTAAATGTTAAAAACTATAAAACCTTACATCGACAGGTGAATCCTCCTGTGTTTGGGTCACCTCCTCTGTTTGGGTTCCGCCATCATTCTCATGCCTTTGTATTTCTTAAAGATTGTAAAAAACATAAATTCAGAAATTCCAAATCATAATGTAACGTCTTAATAGACTGAATCTAACAGCTCCAAATCTTGTTCCTAAACCAAGGAATCAATCCCACTAATTAATTAGCCGATGTGAACTAAAATAATAATCACATCTATTACAATAACACAACTATTACAGTAGACCATAAACCTTACCTCAACAGGTGAATCCTTCTCTGTTTGGGGCACCTCCTCTATTTGGTTACACCATCTCCATTAATATTCTGTGTTTGTGTTTCCTAAAGATTGTAAAAACATAAATTCAGATTCAGTGAGATCCGTCTTTGGCTAACACAATGATCTTCAACCTTAACTAAGAATTTGTTTGCTTTACCCATTTTTTAGAAACCCTTATATCATTAATTTTGAACTGGAAGATTTCTTGTGTATGATCAATGAGGACTGAGACTTTGTCATTCTTAATAATCATATTGACAAATCCTCTACGCCAGTAACCTTTGTGATACACAAAAACTTCTTCATTTAGAGATAAATCTTCCAAACTTACTTGTTGATCATCATTTTGGATAGGTTGTGTATCCATAGAGGATCCGATCTGAGTCAGAAATTCTGCAATATTCTGCAAATACATTTGAAACAAGTTTAGGCAGATTTTCCCCTAAATATTTAAAATACAAGAATACGAGAAATCTTACCTCATCATCATTTGGATCTTCCAGTTGTTTCGTCTCTTGTCTTTGGACTCCGCCATTAGTATTGCTTGGGATAGTTGGAGATTTGTTAGACGGATGGGTCCCACCATCTGTTTCATGATGCTACAAAAAAAAATGAAAACAGTTACTTGCAAGAGAAATATTTTATTCGAGCTAAATTTTTGGTTAAAAGTTTGGTTTATTCCTCATAGATTGAGGATCCTGGAGATGAAACATTCTCTGAAACTTAATAGATTGACGATTTAGGGAGGGTTTGCTAAATTTGTATGAATACTTCCTAAACTCAGTATGGGTACCAAAAATCTTACCTCATTATTTTGATCTTCACGTTGTGGTGTCTCTTATCTTTGGGTTCCGCTATCTGTGCCATGATGCTATAACCAAAAAAAATTGAAAAAGTTAATTGCAAGGGAAATTTTTGTAAAGTATTTTTAGGTAGAACTTTTTTGACCTAAAAGTGTGATAAACGGTTATGTGTCACAAAATCTTGTTTACCTCATCATTTGTATTTGCAGGATCATATACCCCCAGCTTTTCTTCTATTTTCGACAAGCGGGAATTAACATTACTGAACCCACTTTGAACTATCTCGAAGAGCCTGTCCAGCTTCGACACGAGCGACTCGCCCGAACCAAATGGTCTCTCTCTCACCGCGTTACCAAACTGATAAGAACTTTTAGCCATTTGTTCTATCGCATCCATAACATCCACTGATTCTCTCTCCCAGTCTTCTTTTGTTAACTTGTAACCCTTCTTCACAATATCCACCAATGATTCTAGATCTGGATTATCTATGTCTTCCAAAAAGACTTTGTCTTCTGGATCATTTGGTATGGATGGTAAGGTTCATATCATACACCTGAACCTCTCTTCGACTTTCTCTCGTGGTATAACACGAAGCACCTCAATTAGCTCCTCAGGTGTATGATATGTACCCCAGTCGTACTTATAAACTTCAAAGTCTTTGTCTTCTACTTCTTCACACTCGGTGCATTTCAGACCAATTACCATATGAAATTCTCTAATGGAGAATCTCATAGGCTGAGCCCCGACGTGAAACCAAAGCTCGTTCTTTTTACCTGTCTTTAATGATCTCGTAAGCAGACAATGTATTATTTTCGCATACAAGTGCAGATTTCTTGAGCTAAACCTCATAACTGGTCCTAAAAAAGAATCCTTTATCCTTTGGAACAAGTCATCGCCGAGAATTTGTTTGACTACGTCACGTTTTTGTATACTGCAAAATGGTTTATTGCTGGCCCTGCAACTTGATTAGGCTCATCTCCTATTGCAAATTAGACATTTTTCACAACTGTTACTTTTAGTATTCACTAGTAATGGAAATCTTAAAGCTTTAGAACTCAAATTGACGGTTTTAGAATAGTCTTCCTAAAACAGTAATAAACCTTCCTAAATCACCAAGAAATCTTACTGAAATTGCACAAATCAATGAACCAAGAATCTAATCAATGTAGATTAGCGTTTGAAACAAACAATTAGACATTTTTCACAACTGCTACTTTTAGTATTCACTAGTAATGGAAATCTTATAGTTTTAGAACCCAAATTGACGGTTTTAGAATAGTCTTCCTAAAACAGTAATAAGCCTTCCTAAATCACCAAGAAATGTTACTAAAATTGCACAAATCAATGAACCAAGAATCTAATCAATGTAGATTAGCGTTTGAAACAAACAATTAGACATTTTTCACAACTGTTACTTTTAGTATTCACTAGTAATGGGAATCTTAAAGCTTTAGAACTCAAATTGACGTTTTTAGAATAGTCTTCCTCAAACAGTTATAAGCCTTCCTAAATCCATGAGGAAAACTATCCAGAAACTAACAAAACAACAAGCTTTTGCAACATAAACATCTATCTTTGGAGGCTCGTCAGGAAAAATTCTAGCAACAACGAGCTTTTCCCTCAAAGTTACGGACTTGACAAGAAAAAAAGAAACGAGTTCTATGGTACGAATTCAAGGTTTGAGCTATGCGAATTGAAAAGCTAGAAAACCTCGAATCAGAAGAAGATGATCACAACAATAGTGAATTTAGAATCATGAATTTAAGAACGAGATACCTCCAAATCCTCCAGCAAAATCAATGCTCATGGGGAATCTTTTTTGTTTTTTCTTGTAACGGAAGCTTGGATTATGGAGGGAACGAGATGAAAGCTAACACGTCTCCCTGCATATCCGTATTAAAACCCGGCTTCATGCAACACTTATCCCTCAAACAACATCAGCCAAATCAATAACCAATATAGCCCAACTTTTTGCTAAAGAAACAAAAACAGAAGAAAAATATAACATCAGCATAATAGGAAAAAGATAATAACATCAACAGCAAGAGGATGAACTTAAACAACCGTAAAACCAAATTTACAAGGCCACATTCGAGAAACAACATGTGCTAAATTTACTATCGGAAATGGTCAGACACTATCAGGTTCCAGTTTTTTTCTATCACCTATAATTGTTTTGAAATGAAAAAGAAATTGTAGAAGCAAGCTAAAGCCTTTGACCATGATCCCTAGAGTGAATCAGATTTCAAAAACAAACATTGAGGGCAGGTAGCTAACCGAGCTTGTATCCACCTTATTACCGAACTAACAGCAAAAATCATCCCAAACATACGAGCCTTTGTTATATTTCTTACTGAATTCATACACTATACATGACCCAAAACTTTGATTAGCCAACATTTGATCAATGAAAACTAAATTATCCCAAAAACATTAACACAATTACATTTCTCACTAACACTCGGAGTCTGTACCAGACCCAAAACTTCGATTCACCAAATCTCTTAAACCAACAAGATCACGAACAATTGATTGCACTCTCGAAAAACAGCTTATGGAATCTTAAACCCCCAAATTTTTCAAAACCCCCAAATTTTTGCCAAAACCTAAAACTTGAAAATATTCATTCTACAAACAAAATCTCAAATATCAGACAAAAACGAATCCTTCCAAATCTTTCGGTCAAAGCCATAGACAAGGATGAATGCTTTGAATTCCTTAAAATTTTGAGATTTCGATACAGATTTCAAATGGGTTGGAGAATTGTTTGAAGGAGACAAAGAAAGGAAATAAATTACCTCGACTTCCAGAGAATTGTTTGAAGATCGGTAACTCCGACGACAATTCCGTCAAACCCCAACAAAAATTCCGACGATGGTGGCGACGTTTTTTCAGAGGTTTTTGATTTTTAGCGATAATAACGAAATAGGTTTGTAATTGGGTTTAATGAATCCTTTTTTAGTCACCTTCCAAATATGGGTGCTATATTTGTGAAGTTTAAGTCTTTTTGTGCCATTTAGGAGAATTGTCCTAAATTTTACTTGTTTCATTAGATTATCTCCTAAATATTATATATAAAAAAACAAAGAGAGGAAGTATATGTCTATATATATAAATATATTCAAATATTTCATATATATATATATATATATATATTCAAATATTTCATAAATCTTGTTAAATTGTCATATTAAGATTTATCTATAAGTTGATAACGATCAAAATGCTTCTAGATGTTTATGCAAGCACAATAGACAAATCTATTATGTGGCTTAATTTGGGACCGAGAAGACTCCTTACGTTACTCGAGAAAATCCAAGATGAAGAATTGTTTGCCTACTATGCCTTTGCCATTTTCAGGTAATCATATTCATTTTACAAAAATTATGCACAAGCCAATTTGAATACAAACTCATCAAACATTCGTTTGGGACCATTGGGTTTGTAAAAAGGCCAATTTTTATGCATTTTATTTGTTTAGATGTTTAAAAAAGTGTGATGATTTATCAAATCTTAGGTTCAAAATTTCTGCACAACCCAATTTTTTTTCTAACCTTTTAAAAGCTTTGGTTTCCCAAAAACATAAAGAGAGTTGTACACAATTGAATGTAAAAGACAACAAGAAAATGGGTGGGAGTCATTGCCATCAGAAGTTTTAAAGAATTCACAAGAACAATGAAAGGAAATGACTGATGCTGAGGTTAGGACGGACGAGACCTAGGCGAATGTCGATCGGACTTATGATAAGATGTTTGACGATTGGGTTAAGGAGAAGAAGTGTGACGCTTTTGATTTGATGAGAATAAAGACTTCAACAATTTCGCCGTCATCCTTTTATGTGAGGAATCTGAGAAGGTAAAAGAAGAGTTTTCCTTCAAGATTTTCAGAAATTGTGTAATGGACTCTTACAAAATGAGGAACCCAGGCGAATTTTGTGGTACTATCGACCACGAAGAATGGTGGGTTACCATTCCTAGACGTTTCGCAGAGAAGACTGCTGAAATGTGGGAGACATTGACAGATGCAGAGAAAGCTCCACTCTTTGCATCGGCTGAGAACCTCTTAGAATTTAAGAAGCAGTATGAGTGCTCTTTCTTCACTTTTTTTTCTTTGTTTCTCTTATTCGCTTTTACGATTTGAATTGTTTAGAGATCTGTGAGTCTTGAGGCGATCACCTGTCGTGAGGAGAGTTGATCGGAGCTCAGCTTGTTGAGTGATCCGATATCTTTCGGAAGAATTCAATTCAAGTTGTAATTGCTTTTCTATTATCAGTAAAATGAGAGTTTACGCAAGGGAAGGATACAAGAGAGAATCGGAGAGTTTGGATCTTCTTTCTTAACACAAAATTGTTCAAGGATTAAAAGAATCGAGTGGGAAAATAGCAAAGAAACATGAGAAAAGCTTTAAGGCAAAAATCTTGCTTTCACTTTATAATCAGAGAAGTTTTGAGAAGATCAATTGTTTTTGCAAGATAACCAACGGCAGAGTTTGAGAAGAAACAATTACAGATATTAATTAAAAGCGACGCAAACCTTTGGAGAAGAGAAGAAACAAAAGCTGAAAAGCATACCTAGAAACGAAATCTATGCGAGAGAGCGAGAATGGTATTGAAGAGGAAATTTTGAAGAAGCTCCCCATATATATATATCCTGTATACTAATGAATAAGAAATGTTTTAATGAAAAACGAAAATAGCAAAA
>PKMM01010425.1:0-12452 GCA_002933915.1 Eutrema heterophyllum
AACCCTTAGCAAATATGATTATCCCCTGATTTGGAGTGGTCGGTTTTGGCTGAAAACCATTTTGTTGCGGATAAACCTGATCTTGCGGGTTTTCAACGTTTGTGCTTCTGTATGAGAAGTTGGGATGATTTATGTAATTCTGTTTGAAGTCTTTGTTGAAGAACCCCTGATTTTGTACGTAGTTCACCTCATCTTTGTACTCTTGTTCTTGCTCAGCACTCTCCTGATAGAGTCCTTCTTCTCTAGTGTCTTCACATGAGTTAACAGCTTTTTGATTTCCCTTAAGTAGTGTAGCAATGCCATTAATCTTTGCGAAAAGCTCATCCATCATTTGTGTCTCAACACCACTCACACACCTTGTTCTATCGTACTCGGGATTGCGATGACTTGAGCTTGCAGAAAGATTTTCAATAAGCTCATAAGCTTCCTCTTTGGTCTTTGTCATGAAGTTACCATTGCTGGCCGCATTTAGACAATTCTTGGAGTCTCAATCTACTCCATCGTAGAAGATGTTCAGCACTTGCTCGTCTGAATAGCCATGATGACGGCACTCCCTTAGATATTCTCTAAACCGCTCCCATGCTTCATTGAAAGGTTCACCGATGTTTTGCTGAAACTGAGTAATCTTGATTCTGAGAGAGGCGGTCTTGGATTTGGTGTAGAACTGATCCAAGAAGGTTGACCTGATTGCATCCCAAGAAGTCAAAGAACCCGGCTCTAAAGATTTGAGCCATCTCGCTGCTCGATCAGCTAAAGAGAAGGAGAAAAGCTTGCACTTCAAATAGTCCGCAGGGACTCCATTTGAGCTTGTAGTGCTGCAAATTTCTTCGAACATTTCAATGTGGTCCATGGGATTTTCCGAAGCTTTCCCATAGAAAAGATGTCTCTCGACAATAGCGATTATATGAGGTTTGATCTCGAAGTTCTGCCTCTAAATAGGCGGTGGACGAATAGCAGTTCTGTCCTGGTAGAATTGGTGTGGAGTATCAATAGCCCCGATAGGTTTGCGTGGAGGCTGTCTTTGATTCAACTGGTGTTGAGCAGCGGCAGCTTGCCTCCGAGCTTCAGCTCGTCTATGGACATCAGCAGCAGCAGCTGCTTGGTTTGCATTGGCGTTTGGATCGACATCGCCATCATGAGCAAGAGGAGGAGGGTTCAAGAGGTTCCCTTCCTCAACGTACTCGTGATTATCGTCTTCATCAACACGCATATTTTGATGGTCCGGTAAGTTAGCCATTTCTCTTCTTTGCAATCTAGCTCTGTTGTTTTCTCGTTCCACTCTTGTCATGTACATGAGATGCACGGAAGAGAGCAAAAATCAAACGAGTTAGTAACGGCAAAAAGTAATTCTTAGTCTGAACTTTCGTCCAAGACTCATAGGAAACAATTGGTCCCCGGCAATGGCGCCAAAAACTTGATGAGCTCAGGTTTTAACCCTATATGTAACTACCGCAAGTGTACAGTAATACGAAGTAGTAATGTAGGGATCGAATCCACAAGGACCAAGCGTTACGATTATGAGAATGCATGATGAAATTAAAGCTAAGACGAATGACAGATTTTTGTTGGTTTTATGGTTTCGAAACTAAGAACGACAACTAAAACGGTGTAAATTCAAATTAAGAAAGCGTTAAGCCTCGGGTGAAATTGCGGGAAATCACGAACAACAGTTAATGCATCTTAAACAGGGGATTGCATTAAGAATCGTCTAGAACTCAAACCTAATAATCGATTAACCCCCTCCAGAAGTATTAATCCATATGCTTAAAACTATGAAGACTAACTCCCGTTGAATTCAAAGGTTCCAAGCATACTTTTCTAGTTCGATTTGATAAGTTCACAAAAATGCCTTAACATCAACTCCCGTTGGATAAACGCTTTGCTCATCTAGGATATTTCCGATATCTAAACAAACACTCCCGTACGTTAGATAACCTAAGATCATTGATAACGGGATATTTTGTATTCAATTTCCCAAGTGTACTCATGTCATTGTAGTATTTGAGATGTCAATCCATAAATATTGAAGCAATAAGAATGCAAGAAACTTCTTAAGCTATAGCAAACAACATTGTTTTTGGTTTTTTTCAGTTTATGAAAAAGAAAACAAATGCAAGAAGAAAAACAAAACACAAGACTAAATGTTTGATCATAAATTAAGCTATCAATGAGATGGGTAACAATCAAACAATGAATCATTTGGAAGCATTAATCACTATCTTAGAACATGGAACTCACAATTATGACTAATCCATTTCCATGGTACTAATCACTTTGTTAATTATCTAATCAAGAACAAATTTCCATTTGTGATTAAATAATGAACAAGCATTAAAAAACAATTCCAATTAGTTCACTAAACACCCTAAACATCAACTTCCGTTGGCTAGGATATGCATAGCTCACAAAAGGTTCGGGTCAAGCAATTCATTTAACTCCTCTCGGGTGCTAAATGCCTAAGTTCAAGAAACGAATGAACAAACCTAATCTAGTACTAACACCGCTTACTCGAATCTATCCCTAATGCATGTGATGAGACCAAAAATCTAACTAATCTAAGGTGTAGTACTAGGTTTCTGTTTAATGTCGAATCTAGCATTAAGAACCAACCTAAGTGAAAGACTCATCCAAGATCATCCTAAATCATTATCATCTAACCATCAATCAACCATTGACTAAAGATGCCTAAACATTTAATGCACATTCATTCTTATGACATGGATCACACAAGTAGATTAGTTCACTTCCATGATACTAATCCATTTACAAATCATCTAGTTATCAAGAACTTCCGTTCGCAACTAAATGATCCATAATCATTAAGCATTAGTCCATACAAGTCAACAATTCACCTTAATCATCAATTTCCATTGGCTAAGAAATGAATTTCATGCTTAGAAGTTTTCTAGACATTTCATCGAACACCTTACGGCCGAGAAATGTCTTAAGTTCTAGAAATGGGTTGTCAATTCGATTCTAGCATTAAGATCCCTCCTAACATGAGAACAAATGTTTATCTAGTCATAACCATCAACAATCAACAATCAACCATAAACCATCCAAATCAAGCAAAATCCAAAATCCAACAAAAAGTCAACTCACAAGAGCATGAAAAACACAAGAGAAAAAGACATAGAAATGAAGAACAAGAATCAAATAAACATAATATAAAGATAGAGTGAAGAAATCTTCTCTAGAATGGCATTTGTATGAAGAAAAATCCAAATCCCTCAAAAGAGAAAGTTTGGGTCGAGCCCCCAATGTTACTAGAAGAAAACTTAGGTTTTTTTACAACATATATTTATAGAAAACTGAAAAACAGAAGTCACATCGGTATGTTGCACCGGTATACTGCATACCGATGTGAGGTGTTTTGGGCGACGGGAAAGGTTGCATCGGTATGCCACACCCCGACGCACTACCCCGAGGATTCTCCTGTGATTTTCTGGGATTCCACGTCGGTTTGCCTCTCCCCGATGCACCATCCCGAAATGACTTCTGTCTGCGCGCCAAACGGATGTATGCTCACTATATTTAATGTATCTTTTGAACCGCTACTCTGAATGACTTAAAACCACCTCCATTGGAAATCTAACTCAAGCATCTACGACTTTTATGAAGACCGACGAAGCTAAATCCATATGTAAACCCTTCATATGAGTCGATCATTAAAGCACGTCAGATGGCCTCTACATTTCCCTTCTACACTTTTCTTCTAAAAGAGTGTGCTTCATCTTTTCTTGCTCCTCTTGTCTTATTTCTCATCCATGCGTAAGTCTCTCATTCCCTTTGCCTCCAAGAACACCTAAAAAAGACCACAACTGCAATGCAAATGCAACGAAACACACATATGACTCTAAAATGCACGACAAGGAGAAAAAAAGACTCATATGCATGAAAATATCTCAAAACTATACAAAGTGAGATTAAAAACCTATGAAAATAAAGCCCTAAAAACATGTACAATATGGTGTTATCAACTCTCCCAGACTTGCCTTTTGCTTGTCCGCAAGCAAACAAGAAAAGACAAACCGAAAGAGAGGTTCGAAAGTGAGAATTCACAACTAAAAGACATGTCAAAGCATTCAATATAATAGCCCAACATAATACCAAGACATTGCAAAAATGTATCTCAATATGACTCTAACTTCTCTAGACTTATCGCAACTCCTATTTTTTCTCTAGATCCAAAACAAGTGTCCGCAAGCTTTCTTATCAATCAACTCCCTACATTCATTTTAGTTCAAGCGTGTACTCTTGTATATGGGCAATTGATCCATTTCATTTGGCTCGGTAGAAAAAGGTTTTAATGTGTAAGAGGCGGTTCATGTAGTTGTGGCTACTCTCAAAATCAAACGCAAGTCATTATACAAAAGCAATAGAGAATGGGAAACAATTTATGCATACAAGATGTTCTTCCAATGTTCTACCCACCCTAAAGCTTTTCATCTAATTGTCGAACTTGACAAACAATTTTCTTTTTCTTTCAAAACTCTTCTTAACCACAAACGTTTAAGCTCAACCCGCCAATCACATCAAACCACAACCTTTTCTACACCTTAGTTACTAGGGAATATCTTTCTTATCTCTTGTTTTCTTTTCTTTTATTCCTCATTTGAGATTTTTCACAAGAGTTATTTTTTTCTCATTTAATTCTCCATTCCCTAGAATCCTCTTTTCACAACATGGTTTTTGCTAAAAAAAATTTTAATTCCACTTCCCATTTCTCATTCTCAAACCAATCCCACCAATCCCAACCAATAGCCCTTGCAAAACCCTATCCAAAGGAAGAAAGAGCTTGTTGTTTCTATCTCGAAATATTTTATACATGAAAGCGCATAGAAAAGACCTCACTCAACAATTAGCACATGGGTTTAAAATGAAAGGTTTTGGGCTTTGGGTGTGGAACCATCCTAAAAAGGAAGATGACCATTCGAGTTAACAAGTGTGGCACAAAAGGATAAGATAACTCGAATGTTCATGTAAAACCATGATTAAGATCTAAAGCCCATAAGCGAGATAATTAAAGTTCATTTTCGCCTAATAAAGATGGAGTTGATATCAAATCTAGCAAGCATCAAAAAGACAATGGATTTCAAGCGGAGAGATCAAAGTACAAAGTTTACAAGCCTTTTAAAATCATTCAAGCAATGTAAAACCATTATCGAGGGCATCACAATAAAAGCTTATCATACACGTTTCATGAACTCCCATGCACATGAATGCATCCTATATGATCTAGAAATGAGTGATCAAGTCAAGTCTAGAATGCATATGGACTAATGCAAACTACATGATGATTTTTTTTTGTTTTTTTTTTTATGCAATTGAAAATATACAATGCAATGACTCAAGAAAATGAAAATAAGACAAAAAAAAACACAATGTAAAACACAAGAACCTCTCCTCCGGACTTAAATCACACCGTCTCGGTGTGAAATGAACCAAAGAGAGAGTAAAACAAACACAAACAAAACAAAAACGAAATGGTATATACAAAGGGAAAAGTTAGTGGTACCTTGGAGTGGAGTGGATTCACGAGGAGGAAGCATTGTGCGTTGAAGCTCACGGACTTTGACCATTCCATCCGTCTCATTTATTCACCCTTATTGCTCCTACAAAAACATGAAAAAAAAATTTATCAAACAATAAAAGGCATAAAAACAAGAAGTAAAGGATAGGATTGCTTGTTTTATGTCTCTAGCATTGACGAGGGATAGGATTGGGGGAGTCCCCAATGGCGCGTTTAACGTCACTAGCTTGACGGTTGTGTCCTCTTACTCCTTCTCTCCTTGCATGTCTCCTTTACTCCTAGTTGTACACCTAAGAGATCAAGATCACAAGAAAAGGGAAAAGATTAGCAACAAAAGAAAATAAAAAGCTCTAGTCTCAACAAGAATCCAAATCCTAATGGTCAATGCTAAACCCCAATGGCAACGGCGCCAAATTGTAACAGGATATTTTTGTTTCAATTATCCAAGTGTACTCATGTCATTGTAGTACTTGAGATGTCAATCCATAATGGGTTAAGATTGAAGCACTAAGAATGCAAGAAACTTCTTAAGCTAGAGCAAACATTGTTTTTGTTTTTTTTTATGTTTATGAAAAAGAAAACAAATGCAAGAAGAAAAACAAAACACAAGACTAAAATGTTGGATCATGAACTAAGCTATCAATGAGATGGGTAACAATCAAACAATGAATCATTTGGAAGCATTAATCACTATCTTAGAACATGGAACTCACAATTATGACTAATCCATTTCCATGGCACTAACCACTGTTAATTATCTAATCAAGAACAAATTTCCATTTGTGATTAAATAATGAACAAGCATTAAGAAACAATTCCAATTAGTTCACTAAACACCCTAAACATCAACTTTCGTTGGCTAGGATATGCATAGCTCACAAAAGGTTCGGGTCAAGCAATTCGTTTAACTCCTCTCGGGTGTGAAATGCCTAAGTTCAAGAAACGAATGAACAAACCTAATCTAGTACTAACACCGCTTACTCGAATCTATCCCTAATGCATGTGATGAGACCAAACATCTAACTAATCTAAGATGTAGTACTAGGTTTCGGTTTAATGTCGAATCTAGCATTAAGAACCAACCTAAGTGAAAGACTCATCCAAGATCATCCTAAATCATCATCATCTAGCCATCAATCAACCATTGACTAAAGATGCATAAACATTTAATGCACATTCATTCTTATGACATGGATCACACAAGTAGATTAGTTCACTTCCATGATACTAATCCATTTACAAATCATCTAGTTATCAAGAACTTTCGTTCGCAACTAAATGATCCATAATCATTAAGCATTAGTCCATACAAGTCAACAATTCACCTTAATCATCAATTTCCATTGGCTAAGAATTGAATTGCATGCTTAGAAGTTTTCTAGACATTTCATCGAATACCTTCCGGGCGAGAAATGTCTTAAGTTCTAGAAATGAGTTGTCAATTCGATTCTAGCATTAAGATCCCTCCTAACATGAGAACAAATGTTTATCTAGTCCTAACCATCAACAATCAACCATCAAACCATCTAAATCAAGCAAAATCTAAAATCCAACAAAAAGTAACATGAAGAACACAAGAGAAAAAGACATAGAAATTAAGAACAAGAATCAAATAAACATAATATAAAGATAGAGTGAAGAAATCTTCTCTAGAATGGCATTTGTATGAAGAAAAACCAAATCCCTCAAAAGAGAAAGTTTGGGTCGAGCCCCCAATGTTACAAGAAGAAAACTTAGGTTTTTTTACAACATAAGATGGGTATTTATTGAAAACTGAAAAACAGAAGTCACATCGGTATGTTGCATCGGTGTACTCCATACCGATGTGAGGTGTTTTGGGTGACGGGAAAGGTTGCATCGGTATGCCACACCCCGACGCACTACCCCTAGGATTCTCCTGTGATTTTCTGGGATTCCACGTCGGTTTGCCTCTCCCCGATGCACCATCCCGAAATGACTTCTGTCTGCGCGCCAGACGGATGTATGCTCACTACATTTGCTGTATCTTTTGAACCGCTACCCCGAATGACTTGAAACCACCTCCAGTGGAAAGCTAACTCAAGAATCTACGACTTTTATGAAGACCACCGAAGCTAAATCCATATGGAAATCCTTCATATAAGTCGATCATTAAAGCACGTCGGATGGCCTCTACATTTCCCTTCTACACTTTTCTTCTAAAAGTGTGTGCTTCATCTTTTCTTGCTCCTCTTGTCTTATTTCTCATCCATGCTTAAGTCTCTCCTTCCCTTTGCCTCCAAGAACACCTAAAAAAGACCACAAATGCAATGCAAATGCAACGAAACACACCTATGACTCTAAAATACACGACAAGGAGAAAAAAGACTCAAATGCATGAAAATATCTCAAAACTATACAAACTGAGATTAAAAACCTATGAAAATAAAGCCATAAAAACATGTAAAATATGGTGTTATCAATCATGAACTAAGTGATCAGTTTAATTTAAGCCATAAGAACACCATAGACGAAGAATCCACCGAATAAACCCCCGTTTAATATATCATAAACTGTTAAATCATGAAATCCCTTAACACCCTTGGCTTAACTAAGAAACTACTCACTCATAATTGCAGAACAAATACAGAGAAAAGATGAAGAACACATGATCAACAAAACAGAAATTGAAAAGAGATTAAGAAAACTTATCTAATATGTAGAATCAAAGATTTGCTTTCCAAGCTTACAAATCACCAAGATCAAAGAGAGTAGTAGAAAGACATATAGATATGATACATATGGGCTTAGACCAGTTATTTTCGAGTTTTGGGCGTCAAAGGGAGACAAAAGTTAGGTGAAATAGTACAAAACACGTTTTTACACTATTTACATAAGGTGGATCGATCAATCCAAGAGGGGGATCGATCGATCCAAAAACTTGAGTTTGATCGATCCTCGATCGATGGTCGGTCTGGCAAATGGCCGACTTTGTGGATCGATCGATCCCATCTTTTTCTTAGATCGGTCAGGGCTCGATCCAGCAAATGTGCGACTTCGTGGATCGATTGATCTAGGTGGTGGATCGATCGATCCCATCTCTTTTTGGTTTGGTTTCGCCGTTTTTCCGTTCCAGGCCTCCGGACTCCGTCCCGAAATGCTTTTAGACCTGAAATGACTCTTAAAAGACTAAAACACTCGATAAAGACTTGATTATGTACAAAAAGCATGGGTTAGAAAACGTCAAAAACGCAACATATCAACACTCCACTCGATGATGGATCTACCTTCTTTTCATGTGTATTAGTTCGTTGATTTTGCGGTGGTGGTGGCGGAGGATTTGGTATCGATGGTGATGTGTTTACGAGAGTTGTGTTTGGGGAAGGTGGTGGGTTTATTGGGCCTGGAATAATTGTGTTTTTGGAAGAAGATGGGTTTGTTGGGCCTGAAATAATTGGGCTTGGATTTATTGGTTGAGTTTCGGTGAGGGGATGAGGTAATGGGCATGTATCTGCTGCAATTAGGCCCACATTATATGTTCTATCGACAGAAGGAATGAGAGGCGTCGAGGGATGTGTCGCTGCTACTGCCGGCGGTGATGAAGATGACTGGCTGAGGTTTTGGGCACGGGGCCGTCGGCGGGAGAGCTGGTACGAGTGGCCGTGTGGGAACAGTGGTGACTAGGTTTGGGTTCATCAACGTCGCTTCTTCTTCTGGATTAATGTTCAAATTCGTCGAGACAGGAGCAAAAGGAAAGCTCGACTCGACAAATTGTACATGGCGTGAGGTATATATCCGACCATAATTAGTCTCCAAGAAGAGGTAGGCGCTCTGAGTCAGAGAGTAACCCAGAAAAATGCACGGCAACGAACGGTCATCAAGCTTGTGAGTTGCATAAGGCCTGAGCCAAGGGAAGGAGAGGCAGCCAAAAACTCTGAGTTTCAGGTAATTTGGTTCTTCACCTAACAACTTCAAGTACGGTGAATGATTGTTGAGCACCGGTGTAATCATTCGATTGAGCAAATACACTGTTGTGGCGAAAGCGTAGCTCCAATATGCTTTAGGCATCGAAGCGTGGCTGAGAAGAGAGAGCCCCGTTTCGACGATATGACGGTGCTTTCGTTCAGAGATCCCATTGTGTTCGGGAGTGTGTGGTGGTGTCGTTAAATGCGTAATGCCATGAGTTGACAAAAACGGTTGGATTGCAACAAATTCTCCACCGTTGTCGGAGTACGTGTTCCGATTTTGTGCTTGAAATTGTTCTCAACTAAGGCTGTGAACCTGATGAACACCTCCTTGACTTCCAATTTCTGCTTGAGCGGGTAAAACCACGTGTACCTTGTGTGGTGATCGACAAGGACTAAGTAATATTTGTAGTTGTCGATAGACACAAGTGATGATGTCCACACGTCACTATAAATGTATTCAAGAGGATATTTGGAAGTGATAGTGTTTGTATGAAAGGGAAGTTTGTGGCTTTTATTGATGTAGCAATCAGAACAAGGTAATTGTTGTTGCAATGAAGAAGAAAGCGGTAAAGAAAAACGCGACAAGAGTGTTTTTAAGATAGGTAAAGCAGGATGACCAAGCTTTGAATGCCAAGAAGCAAGGTCGGTTTTTGAAGTAGGTGAGGCGAATAGAGAGGTAGGACTGTTGAGGTTCACGGGCCACTCGTACAGCTCATTTCTAGTCTTGCCTTGGAGCAATTGGACCCCCGTGCTGAGATCCTTCACCTGAAAATGGGCAGGAAAGAATTCCACCGAGACTTGGTTAGCATTACACATGCGATATACTGATATTAAATTTTTCTTAATATCAGGCACATAAAGAACATCTTTCAACGCAAGTGAACGAGAAGGAGTAGGGAGTAAAGCGGAACCCGTTTCAGCGATGTATAAGCCAGAGCCATCAGCAATCGTAACATCTTCACCACCGGTGTATGGATGATGAAGAGACATATTGTGCAAATCTGAGGTGATATGGTGTGTGGCTCCACCATCAAGTAACCAATTAGTTGCGTTGTACGAAGGAGCAGTTACCAGATTGGCTCTCGGCTGCCATGGCGCATACGAAAGTTGTTGATTTGAGAAGTTGATGTCCTGAATGAAAGCAGAAACTAGATAAAGCTTTTAAGCTTTTATGCAACAGGAGAAGAAGATAATCTGCATTCTTAACATTCACAATTACATTAGTTTACTATTTATACAATTAGTTAAACTTAACCACGTTCACGACAGGAACAGTCTCACAAGATGTCCTTAAGCACGTTCAATCTTGATAGAAGACAAAAGATCTTGTGCTTTGAATCTCGATAGAAGACAAGCTGCAGGCTTGTACTTTGAATCTCTGTTTTTAATGACTGTTGCTAGAGAAGACTGAAACATTGACTTGGGCTTGAATGATTTATCTCGGCCCACTTCATCTTTTGTTGGAAGTGATTTCCGTTGGCCCATCTTCTTAGACTTTGATTTGGTGACTGAAACCTCTGGTGGAATTGGAGGACTCTTGCTTACATTCCCCCTCAAACTTTGTGTGGGTGGAGCATCCACACCAAGTTTGAAACGTAACTCGTCAAACCATTGAATTGGCAAAGACTTTGTGAATATGTCAGCCAATTGATATGCAGAAGAGATGTGATGAACGACCAAAGTACCAAGCGCTACTTGCTCACGAACATAATGAAAGTCACACTCAAAGTGTTTGGAATGTTTGTGAAGGGCTGGAGTTGCATAAAGATAAACTGCAGATAGATTATCACAATAAAGTTCTGGAGGAGATGTCTGAGAAATACCAACAACTTTCAGGAGAGAACCAATCCATTTCAATTCCGCAGCAGTCTCCGAGAGAGTTCGATACTCTGCTTCTGTTGAGCTTCGGGAGACTGTGGTTTGCTTCTTAGCTGACCAAGAGAGAATATTGGAGCCGAGGAATGTACAAAATCCTCCGGTAGACCTTCTTGTCTCAGGACACCCTGCCCAATCACTATCACTGTATGCCCGAACAATAAAATCAGAGTGGACAGTGATGTTGATACCGTAGTTGGTGGTGCCTCTGAGATAGCGAAGAATTCGCTTGAGATGATTAAAATCAGACACAGTGGGAGAATGCATCTTCTGACAGATGTAGTTGACCGAAAATTGAATGTCCGGTCGTGTGATAGTAAGATACTGCAGTTTGCCTGCAAGGCTGCGGAAATAGGTTGGTTCCGGAAACAACTCATCTTGTTTGGGAGTTATGTCTGGTTGAAGTGGCAACGGAGTCGGTGCTGGAGTGCAGTTGGACATCGCAGCAATGTGAAGGAGATCCTCAGTATACTTTTGTTGATTTAGGAAGAGGCCATCTTCGTAATGATGAACCTGGATGCCGAGAAAGTAATGCAGGCGACCCATGTCCTTTATCCGGAACGTATCTTGAGCACTTTGCAGGAGGGAAGCAATAAGCAAGGTGTTATTTCCTGTAAGCACCATATCATCAACATAGAGTAAGAGAAGAATAATATTGTCATCATGTTCATACACAAACAGAGACGGATCCGGTTTGCTGCAAACAAACCCAAAATCCAAGAGAAATTCACTAAATTTGTTAAACCACTCTCTAGGAGCCTGTTTAAGGCCATAGATTGCCTTGTGGAGTTTGCAAACAAAGGCAGGATTTTCTTGATCAATGAAACCAGGTGGCTGGTGCATATAAACAGTTTCAGTTAATTCACCATGAAGAAATGCGTTTTTGACATCGAGTTGCTTGAGCTCCCATTTGAGAACAGTTGCGATATTGAGAAGTAGACGTACAGTTGCTGTCTTGGCCACTGGACTGTAAGTGTCTAAGTAATCAATACCTTCCTCTTGGTCAAAGCCTTTGGCAACCAAACGTGCTTTGAGTTTGTCGAGAGTGCCATCAGCATTAAGCTTTGTGCGAAAGACCCACTTGCAGCCGAGAATGTGCATATCAGGTTGATATGGCA
>PKMM01010425.1:17277-39096 GCA_002933915.1 Eutrema heterophyllum
TGCAATTCTTCAACCCTTCATAAAAGTCGCGTTTCCTTCCCCATGGACGACGGTATCGACCGATACCTGAGTGGTATCGATCGATACTCGGGCAGTGACGTGCTTCCTTCCTTCATGATGTCAGTATCGATCGACACCAGGTGGTGTCGGTCGATACAAGGGCTTCAAATCGGGTACTCAGCTACACGAACTTCTGTTTTGCTTCAAAATGCTCCAAAAAGCTCCAATATCTCCAATTATGCTCCAAACGTGCTAAAACCTGTAAAAGACTCTAAAACACTACAAAATAGTAGAAAGACTCTATAAAACGGACCTATATCATGGCTTAAAATGGGTAAAAACCATGATATATTAGTGCCTCTGAGATAGCGAAGAATTCGCTTGAGATGATTAAAATCAGACACAGTGGGAGAATGCATCTTCTGACAGATGTAGTTGACCGCAAATTGAATGTCCGGTCGTGTGATAGTAAGATACTGCAGTTTGCCTGCAAGGCTGCGAAAATAGGTTAGTTCCGGAAATAACTCATCTTGTTTGGGAGTTCTGTATGGTTGAAGTGGCAACGGAGTCGGTGCTGGAGTGCAGTTGGACATCGCAGCAATGTGAAGGAGATCCTCAGTATACTTTTGTTGATTTAGGAAGAGGCCATCTTCGTAATGATGAACCTGGATGCCGAGAAAGTAATGCATGCGACCCATGTCCTTTATCCGGAACGTATCTTGAGCACTTTGTAGGAGGGAAGCAATAAGCAAGGTGTTATTTCTTGTAAGCACCATATCATCAACATAGAGTAAGAGAAGAATAATATTGTCATCATGTTCATACACAAACAGAGACGGATCCGGTTTGCTGCAAACAAACCCAAATGCCAAGAGAAATTCACTAAATTTGTTAAACCACTCTCTAGGAGCCTGTTTAAGGCCATAGATTGCCTTGTGGAGTTTGCAAACAAAGGCAGGATTTTCTTGATCAATGAAACCAGGTGGCTGGTGCATATAAACAGTTTCAGTTAATTCACCATGAAGAAATGCGTTTTTGACATCGAGTTGCTTGAGCTCCCATTTGAGAACAGTTGCGATATTGAGAACTAGACGTACAGTTGCTGTCTTGGCCACTGGACTGTAAGTATCTAAATAATCAATACCTTCCTCTTGGTCAAAGCCTTTGGCAACCAAACGTGCTTTGAGTTTGTCGAGAGTGCCATCAGCATTAAGCTTTGTGCGAAAGACCCACTTGCAGCCGAGAATGTGCATATCAGGTTGATATGGCACGAGAGAAAAGGTTTTAGTCTCAGCAAAGGACTGCATTTCCTCATTGCAAGCTGCATTCCATCCATGATGCTTAAGGGCAGCAGCAATAGTTCGTGGCTCTGGTGGAGTAGAGGTAATGGTGAGAAGAACATACCTCGGATTTGGTTTGGAGATTCCGTCTCTGGAGCGAGTGACCATCGTGTGTAGATTGTGCATGGACTGCAGGTTGCTGCAGTTGTGGTGCAGAGATGACAGAAGCCGTAGGTGCTAGTGTAGGTTGAGAGCTGTCTGTCCTGCGAGGTGAGAAGGGAGAGTTGTTGCCTATAGGAACAGGATCGAAGCCTGCCGTACACCCAGGACTTTCCCTTTCACGAGCAGGAGACAGTGATGGAGCTTGAAGAGGCGGGAAGTCTTCATCAGTAAACAAAGGAGGATCACTAGCAGTTACAGATACGTGATCCGATGAAGAAGGATTACTAACTGGTGAAGAAGCTGTAGTTGATGATCTTGTATTGCTGTGATGTACAAATGCAGGAGGAAGCACAGGATCTTCTCCAGGTGAAACGTTTTCAGAAACTGCAGGAGTTGCAGGTTCAAAGCCTTGCTGCCAAGCTCGAAATAGGGGTGTTGTTGGCTGTGCAGAGAACTGGAAATAGGTGGTTTCAAAAGGAAAAACTTGCTCATCAAAGAGCACATGTCGACTGATATACACACGGCCAGTAGGAGGATATATGCAACGATAGCCTTTATATTTGGCATTATATCCCAAAAACACACATTTGAGAGAGCGAGGATCAAGTTTGTTTGAGGAATATGGTCTTAATGATGGATAACACGCATATCCAAATACTCTTAGAGCCGAATAATCAGGTTTCCTATCATACAACACTTCATAAGGACTGCGATGATTGGTAAGTGTTGCTGAAGGAAGAATGTTGCTGAGATAGTTGGCCGTAAAGAAAGCTTCAACCCAATACTGTTGAGGAACTTTACTTTGGAACATCATTGAGAGTCCAAGTTCTGTGATATGTCGATGCTTCCGTTCAGCAATTCCATTCTGCTGTGGAGTGTGAGGACACGATATGAGTTGTTGAACTCCACACTTTGACAAGTGAGAGATGAAATTATTGCTGACAAATTCTCCACCTCCATCACACTGAAACATTTTGATTTTCAGACTGAATTAATTCTCAACAAAAGACTGAAATATGAGAAATGTTGAGAAGAAATCTGATTTGCATTTCAGTGGATAGAACCAACAATAGCGAGAGAAGTTATCGATGAACACAACATAGTACTTAAATCCTTGAAAGGAGCTAATTGGAGATGGACCCCATAAATCACAATGGATCCTCTCAAGAGGTCTAGTAGCCGTAAAAGCAGAAGAAGAGAAGGGTAATCTAGCACTCTTTCCAAGCTGACAAGACTCGCACAGCTTGTTGGTGACTTTATTGATAGATATGGCTTGACTGCGAGATAAATGCTGAAGAATCTCTGAACTAGGATGACCGAGTCTTCTGTGCCACACTGCATCACTGGTACTCAGTTGTCTGGTGGAGTAGAAGGCTGTAAATGAAGGATTCTCCAAGACATACAAGTCATTATGTCTGCTTCCTTGCTTCAGGATTTGCTTTGTTTGCTTGTCCTTTACATACACACGATTAGCATCAAAAATGAACTTGCAGGGATAATCAGCAGTGAGTTTAGACACAGAGATAAGAGACTTAGCAATTGTAGGACACACAAGAACATCCTCTAATGATAACGTACATGACATTGTCGTAAGAGGCACAGAACCAATATGTGTGATTGGTAAAAAATTACCATCAACAATCATGACAAAGTCGTTACCACGGAAGTCCTGAGAAGTTTGCAGGTTCTGAGTGGAGTTGGTGATATGAGCTGAGGCGCCAGTATCAGGATACCATTCATTGCCATTGTATTGCGGTTCATCTGAAACACGCATAGCTGCCATAGCATTTGTCACTTCCTCACTCTGATATGAGATATCAAAGCGCTTGTAGCACTTCATTGCCCCATGTCCAAACTTGCCACAAATCTGACAAGTAAATCGATTTGAGTTATCTGAGGACTGAGCACCATTTGCTGATGAAGAGATCTGTTGAGGGAAGCCTCGACCTCTAGTGGAATAAGAGACTCGGCCACGGTTGCTTCCAAACCGATAATTGTAGCCTCCACGACCACGATAGCCCGAGTAGTTGGAGTAATTAGCATCATCATTAGTATTTGTCACAGCAAATGCCATATGAGGTGTGATTGTGGTCTGCACATCATAGGTCTTCAAGCGATCATCAAAACCAGTCAAGCGATACACCACATCCTCATACGTTGGTCCAGGATAAGCACCAAGAGCATTTTCGATCACTGCAGCTACAGGCTGATATTCCTTGCCAAGACCATTCAAAATACCATAAATCTTTTCCTGATCTGGAACAGGAAAGCCAATCGAATCAAGCTGGTCACAGATGGTTTTCATTTCTTGTAAGTATCCAGCCATTGTTTTTCCCTCTTTTGAAACAGTTTGTAAGCGTCTTTGGAGATCAAACTTTCTAGATGCAGAGACACGATTATATTGCTTGGCAAGAGACAACCAAACCTCGTGTGAGGACTGAAGACCATAAACAACACGGAGGGCATCTTCAGACAGAGTACCAAGAATCCATGCCATGACAAGCTGGTCTGTACGCACCCATTTGATAAATTCCGGATTTGCTTCTTCTGTAGTAATTTCACCACTACGAACTGAGACTGTTGGAGTAGGCCGTTGAGTAGCACCAGTGACATACCCTAGTAACATCTGGCTGGAGAGAAAGCGTTCCACTTGAGTCTTCCATAGGAGATAATTGAAAGAAGAAAGTTTTAGAGTGACACACTGAGTAATAGAAGCAGAAAACACATTAGAGGAGTCAGCCATGGTTAGCTTAACCAAGGATCTGCTACCATGAAAGCAGAAACTAGATAAAGCTTTTAAGCTTTTACGCAACAGGAGAAGAAGATAATCTGCATTCTTAACATTCATAATTACATTAGTTTGCTATTTATACAATTAGTTAAACTTAACCATGTTCACGACAGGAACAGTCTCACAAGATGTCCTTAAGCACGTTCAATCTTGATAGAAGACAAAAGATCTTGTGCTTTGAATCTCGATAGAAGACAAGCTGCAGACTTGTACTTTGAATCTCTGTTTTCAGTGACTGTTGCAAGAGAATACTGAAACATTGACTTGGGCTTGAATGATTTATCTCGGCCCACTTCATCTTTTGTTGGAAGTGATTTCCGTTGGCCCATCTTCTCAGACTTTGATTTGGTGACTGAAACCTCTGGTGGAATTGGAGGACTCTTGCTTACACTGAAATTGCAGCTAAGAACACGTATGTGCACTATGACCATGAATCCCACAGATTTGACACTTGCCCTTGGTAAGAACGTGGTGTGTAGTGATTCTATCTCGGTGTGAATTGTTGTTACTGCCATGTCTGATTTCCCTTGTTGTGTGACCTATGTTGATTGCGATTACTGTTATTTCCTTGTGAGCCGCGATAATTAACCTCATTCGCTGTGACAGGAAGTGACAAAGGTGGTGGTGCAGCGACAGCTTGGAGCTTCGCCTCGTGGTTCACGAGCTTCTCATAAACCTCGGCAAGAGTTGGTGTAGAGTCACGACTTGTAGTCATCTGGTAGACCGCGAAGAACATCCTCAATTTGATCTTCATGATCCATAGCCTTGCCGAGAATGGCAAGCTGATCAAAGTGAGTGGTAAGGCCTTGATAGTACTCGGTAATGGATTTGTTTCCTTTTGTCCATTGCCTGATTTGATGTTTGATTTGCTTGAAATGTCCATGACTTGGATTCACATACGTGGATGAAAGGGTCGACCAGATCTCAGCCGCCGTCGTTGCTTTGGAGAGAAGTGGTTGAACAGTGTTGGAGATGGCTCCAAGAAGAGCGATGTATAACATCTTGTCTTGAGGCTTCCACAGCGTGTACTCGTTGTTGACAGCAACAACGCCATCAGTTGTGATTGTAGGGTGCGGCACGATGACAGATCCATCAACGTAGCCAGCAAGATCATTGCCATCAAGGAGTGCGTGTACCTGATGACTCCACATGATGTAGTTAGAAGCATTCAGCTTTGTAACATTGGTCATATTGACGTTGAGAAGAGTAGTAGATCCGGAGACAGCAATGGTCTCAGAGGAAGCAGTTGGAGAAGAAGAAGCCATGATCGATGAAAAGAGGATAAGAAGAAATTTGAAAAAGAGAGTGGCGGCTTGTAAAATTTTTAGGTTTTAAAGATCAAGCTCTGCTACCATATAGGATTAGAAGCTTAATGAATATTATTAGAGAGTAGGGTTACAATATATATACTAGTTACAAGAGATATTACTAGAGAACTAATGACAATTATAACCTTTATATACATTACTCTAACATACTCTTCATCAAGCATTGGAGAAGAGAACAATTTTTTTCACATTGTAAAGTTTACGTATCAAAACTTACTCAGGATCAAGGTAACCAGGAGTACCAGCAACCACCGTCGAAACATGAGATTCACCTCCAACTGGGAAAGACCTCGAGAGCCCGAAATCAGCGAGTGTCCAATAATATGTTTGTAGTTTTGACATCTCTATGAACCATTTGTGGTGTGCATCCAATGTGTAAGTACTCAAGACCTATGCAATGGATTCATCCATATTAACTGATTATTGTAAAACCAATCACATTAAATTATAGTTATACGGTTAAAATTAATACAAACCTAGAGCTGCCTTCGCAGCTATTCTTAGCCGAATATCCCAATTGACGACGGATCTGCCTCCTTTTCCTGTGTATTAGATCATTAGATCCTTTCAAATTTTCAAGAAGAAGAACTGTTTCATGAGCTCATGATAAAAGAAGAACTGCTTCATGAGCTCATGATACATGTAAATCCACTAGAAAATTGTACACCAAGTTTTACCTGATAGATGTTGTCTTAAGTCTCCATTGGGTACAAACTCGTAGATGAGGGCCAAGTGGTCGCCTTCATCGCAATATCCGACCAGGCTTACCAAATTCGTGTGGTGAACTCTCAGAAGAAGATCAACCTATAATTCACCAAACAAGAAGTCCATAACCTTTGTGATGTTAAAAACATATACTTCTTGGAAAAATTGTGCCACAAATACCTCTGCCTTGAACTCTTTGTAGCCTTGAGTTGATGATTGAGATAGTATTTTAACAGCTACCTGTTCAGAACCATTGACAGTACCGTGACAGACAACGCCAAATCCTCCTTCCCCTACGACTCTTTCAAAATTATTCGTCATTTTCATAACCTCTGAATAAGTAAACCTTCTCTTTTTCATCTCGATTGATGGCTCAGGCGAATTAGCATGTGAAACATTCTCTGTTGGCCTATTCGGTGGCGGGTGAACAACTGTTAGATCAGAATTTAGGTGGTAGCAAAAAATCATATTCATGAGATTTATCGGTTTTCTCATTTGATGTCTCTCTTGCATATATACCTTTGACAGTGGACGGCTTTTTCTTCCTCAGAATAAGAAAAAGAACCAATGCGGCAATGAGGATAGCTACAGAACCAACCGATGCAACAATTGGTACTAGAAAACTCTTTTTAGCTGGCTTTGTGGGTGAACTAGAGGGAGCAAGCCTTCGGTTTCCTTGGAGACTACAAGAAAAAAAAGTTGTTTTAAGACATAAATTGCGCAAAAAGTTCGTGGATAATAACCGAGAAAAGTTCACAAAATATGTGTGAAGTTTCTTACAATAGCTCGAGTCCTTTCCTTTGTAGAGATTGAGGAACTGAACCATTAAGATCGTTCCCGCTTAAGTTTCTGCATAGAAAGAGCAATGAAAATCAAGGTGGAATTGGAAAATCACTAGAAAAAATGTTTGATACATACATGAACATGAGAGGAAATTTGTAAAGCATTAGAAAATATGATTGAGAGAAACTTACATGAACAACAATGATTTCATGTTGCCTAGAAACTCCGGCACCTCTCTGGTCAAGTTATTATTCGACAAGTCCCTAAAGTTTGCAGGAGAGAATATAATTACGAAATTTCATCCGATTTCTTTGCATAAATACAACAATTTTTCGCCTTAGATCAACAATGGACATGCTTACAGTTTTTCTAGTTGCGTAAGGTTTTGAATAGCAGCTGCTATGTTTCCAGTTAAACCACTTGAAGACAGGTTTCTGGTGAAAATTTTCAAAACCACATTCAAAGTGTTGATGATCATGATTACTAACAAAACTTGAAGAATGAGTGTGCGTGCATGTGTACTAGTGAACTTAAGACTTACAAAGAAGTGATTCTTGGTGGTGTGGAGACATCTGTGGTGCTGCAGTTTACAGGCGTCCCACCTAAGCTGTGTAGGGACGCATGGATCGCCTTGCCAGTTGATTCTACTCAATCCATAGGTGGCTTCAATGTTTCTGATAGCAACCACTGACACAAGTATTTTCAAGATGTTAGAAATAAACATACAAAAGAAAAGACCTTACATGAATCAAACTTTTACGCATAAGGTTGAAACACACTGAAACATACCATCGTTTTCATTTGTTTCAGACTGTGGAAACTGAATAACTGCGAAGACTTCAAAAGCGTTAAGTAGAGGTGGCAGGGTTGATCTGTTGGTTCTTCACAGCTGAAAACTACGTTCCCCTCTAGCGCAGGTCAATGGAGTCACGCTTAAGATGGTACTTATCTCTAACTTCTTAGGAATTACAGGGTCAGACAACATAAGTTCCCCATTCCATACCATGTTAAATTCCCTGGTTTCATTAGTCCGCAAGTCTTGGACCTCAGCAAAGTGTCTATACAAGTAATATAGGTCATCAGGTTTTTGTGAATTAATCCACTCAAGCGTCAAGGGCTCACTGGCATTAGTAGGTATGGCGGCAGTTGCAAAGTGCGGCTTTTGGTGGATTATTGTCGTTGGTGTTTCCAACATCTCTAGTGGTCCACTCCTTCCAAAAGAACGCAGTCCATTGGCGATCATAGGCATCATCCGGGTACCTGAGGGTGGAAACAGTAATGTTTAGCAGGGAAATAAGCAAAAGAATCGTTAATATCATTTTTAGTTCGCTTCGACCATTATAATCTTATCGGATTGCTCTCTGTTCCATTTGTTTTTGGTCTTGTCTTACACTTCTGTTTAGTGTCCAGAAGTAATCTTTACACGTTGACAAAACTACCCAATGTTAGGCCGTTAGGGTTAAGTTGAAAAACAGAGCCACAAAAACAGAGAAAAAGCAAGAGATGGTGTTAAGTTGAAGTTGAGTTACCTTAGGTTAGTCTTTGATTCGCTAAGATCTATCCGAAAGTAAAGATTCAGAGAACCAGACTGAGTGCTATAAGAATCATTTCCCATGGGCCGTATTTCCAAGGCTGAGATCATCGGTGTAGTTTCCCAAGTCTTAACAAGACATATATGCAACGAATTTGATATTGGGATGTGAAAGATCTCTCTCACTGTACCATTCACTAGTCTTTGCAAATCTATCGTGGCCCATGGATTAGGTCCAAGATACAGATCAAACTTCGGTTTAGTGTCAAGGCCATCGTAATTTCCATATATAAACCAAGCCCTGATCAGATGATTTCTTCCCTTCTCGACGGGTACATTGTAGCAGTTCCGCGTTCCATCTGGAAAATGTCTCAGCGTTTTGTATGGCTTCAGGAGTCCACTCTCCAGATTTGCTTGAACTCTACCAGGTTTTCCACTCTTGATGTATGTTGCGTCTGAAGAAACTTCGAAGAAACACCTGTTTAGATTTATACTCACTAGACTTTTGAGAAATAGTCAAATGGTCGTTGACTTTTGCTTGGTCAAGATGAAATCAAAGGCAGCAGAAGCAATTCCGGACAAGGAAGCCATTATCAAAGCTCTGTAATAAGTTCCCATTAGTTTTTTTTTCCTTTTTCCTTTTTTTAAAGTTGAATTCTAATGAAATAGTCGCAGAAACTTAGAAGAAAAAGCTGTTTAGATTGTGTCTTTCATCTATCTCAGCCGGCTTCGGCGATTCGGAGAATGAGAATCTCCGGTGATAAAACGACCGCGGCGAAACCTCCCGTCGAGAGAAAGAGAAGAGCGTTTCGCCTTCAGCAGATCCCGGCGGTGAGAAATCTTCATCGTCGATAGGATTTGTTTTGGGAACGCTATCGAGATCGACGATTGAAGTGCTACACTTGCGTTCGAAAAATGGCATTCACAAAGACTGAAATTAGGGTTGGTACGGCCACTGATTATGACTAATTGACTATGCATTCAAAAACGATTTCATTTTCAAATCCAAATTGACCATTCAGAAACAGTGAGATTAAGGTTTGTACGGCCACTGATTATGATGGTCCAAATCTAACACGGGTTCGAATCGAAAAGCGTAACCAATCATCATCTCATGAATCTTCACGGCGTGACACTCAGTCGAATAAATATACAATGAACCAAAAAGTCAACCTAAGTACAGAGAAATATGCCATGTCAAAGCAAAAGCTGCAAAAATGGCTTTTTTTTTTTGATCGAAAAGCAAAATGTGGCTCGTTTTACATATTTTATAATAAAATTTCATCTTAATACAGAGTACATGGTATCTTGATTTGGTGAGAGATCTCTTGCAAATTACGACGACGGCTTTGTCTTTCTCAAAACAAAATATAAGAACCAAAACAGAAACGATAACAATGGCCACAGAAGCAGTACAGTTACAACATTCTCAAAACAAAAAATAAGAATGTTCCAACAAGAATTTGGCTATAGACATTGGTATGCAATATAGTACGCTAGTTTCTTGGTCAGACAATAGTTGCTTAGTGTCACACAATAGCCACTGTGGCGTATGAAGAAATGTTCAGAAATAATTGCTTTCTAATGGTCTTGACTAGGATTGAGAGACCTAGCTTTGTGTCATATAAGACTTAGTAATATAAGAATAATTTCTAATCGGCCCATTCTTAACAAGACAAATCTGCAACGAGTTTGATGTTGGAATATGAACATCTCTGTTCGTGTACCATTCACTCGTCTTTCCAAATCTATCGTGGCCCATGGATTAGGTCCAAGATAAGGATCAAATATCGGTTTAATGTCAAGACCATCATAATTTCCATATATAAACCAAGCCCTGATCAAATATTTTCTGCCCACACATATGAAGAACCCAAAAATAACCAAAAGAACAGATAGTATGATCTGGACATGTCAATGACCAAAGCAAAATGAAAAATTTCGACTAGTTCACAAATTTTGCTAAAAATGTAACTAATTATCAATTTGTTGCTTCCAATACTAGTGACACAAGTAAACAACACTTGACACTATCTTGCCATGGGAACCACCGAAGAGTCCAAGCTAATGTTCATTGCTTGAGATTCCAATCCTTGATTATTATTTATCCTCGAGTTTTCACACACAATACACTCCTTTAGCTCGTGAATAACCTGAGACATGGATGGTCGTTTTGAGGAAGAAGGATCTGCACATGACATTGCCAGCTCAAGAGCTCTCCAGGCAGAATTAGAGTCGTAATCCTTGCGAAGGTTTGGATCCATAATCTCAATAATATCACCTCGGTTAAGCTTAAAGCCAACCCATTGTGTTATGTGTAAAATTTCAGAGGTCTGATTAATCACGGGCTGGTTTGTGATCATCTCCAACAACACGATCCCGAAACTGTAGACATCACTTTTTTCACTCAATCGACCTGAATGGTTACATCTGCATGACAAGGACATAGTATATACTTTTTAACCATTGAAGAAGGAACAAACAGTTTCAGAACAAGTGTTTGTATGTGTGTATATGAAAACTAATAATACTTACTCGGGATCAAGGTATCCCAGAGTACCAGCAATTGCCGTCAAATCCTGAGATTCGTCTCCAACTTGGAAAGATCTAGAGAGCCCAAAATCAGCGAGTTTGGCCTTGAAATTCTTGTCCAGCAATATGTTGGCAGTTTTGACATCTCTATGAATCATCGGTGGTGTGCATCCAGTATGTAAGTACTCCAATCCTATGCAATGGAGTCATCTATATCAACTGATTTACTGTAAACCCAATTGAATAGATATCGTGTCCTATGGTTTTTAACTTAGTACGAACCTAATGCTGCCTCCAAAGCTATTCGTAGTCGAATAATCCAGTTGATGATGGATCTACCTCCTTCTCCTGTATATTAGATCATTATATCCATTCGACTTTTCCGAGTTTTATGAGTTAATGCTACACGTGAAATCACTAGAAAAATATTACCTGACAAATGTTGTTTCAAGTCTCCATTGGGCAAAAATTCATAGATGAGGGCCAAGTGATCTCCTTCATAGCAATACCCGACGAGGCTCACCAAATTTGTATGGTGAACTCTCAGAAGAAGATCAACCTAAGGTAACATTTCATGTCAAGAAAATATTAAAATCCATAACTGATGATAAAAACAGATCATAGGTAAAGTTGGGAAGATTATATAACTATGAGTACCTCTGCTTTGAATTCTTTATAGCCTTGAGTTGAAGATTGAGAGAGTACTTTAACGGCTACCTGTTCAGAACCATTTACAGTACCTTGATACACCATGCCGAACCCTCCTTTACCTAAAACTCTCTGGAAGTTATTTGTCATTTTGATGACCTCTGAATATGTGAACTTTCTACTTTTCTTATTAGCAAATGTAACATTCACCGTTGACGTCCTCAGTTTCCGTTGTAGACCTGTACATCAGAGTAAAAATGTTATCATAACGTTTTGTATTTGTATCTCTTCTTTTAATGCAACAGAGCAACGACATTCAAAAGATTTTATAGGGTTTATTATTTAGTGCCTCTCTTGCAAATACCTTCTACAATCCTTGGGTTTTTCATTTTGAGTACAAGAAAAAGAACCACCACAGCAATGACAGTGGCTGCAGAAGCTACTGATGCAATAATTGCCACAGGAAATTTTTTCTTAGGTGGTTTTATACACGAATCAGAGAGACAAAGCCTTGGGTTTTCTTCAATACTACAATAAGACAAGGGTTGTTCAGGACATCAAATGCACAAAAGGGTTATTGATAATGACTGATAAAACTTCAAAAGCTATGTGGAAAGTTTCTTACGATAGCTCTAGTCCTTTCCTTTGAAAGGCTTGAGGAAGTGAACCATTAAGATTGTTCCCGCTTAAGTTTCTGTTAACACGACCATGATCTGAGGTGGAATTATAAAAAGTATTAGAAAATATGTTGAGAGAACCTTACATGACCGTCAACGATTTCATGTTGCCTAGAAACTCCGGCACTCCTCCAGTCAAGTTATTATTCGACAAGTCCCTAATGTTAGCAAGAGAGAATAAAGACATGAAGGTTTATCAAATTTATTCCCATCCATATAGTAAATATTTCTCGCTTTTAATTAACAATGGTGATACTTACAGTTTTTCTAGTTGCGTAAGATTTTGAATGGCAGCTGCTATGGTTCCAGTCAAACTACTTGAAGACAAGTTTCTAATGAATTGTTCAAAATCACATTCAAAGTGTTAATGATCATAATTACTATCAGATCTTGAAGAGTGTGTAGTGCTAAATTTCCGACTTACAAAGTCGTGATTCTTGGTGGCATGGACATATTCGTGTTGTGGCAGTTTAAACCCTCCCACCTAAGTTGTTGAGGGACGCATGGATCACCTTTCCAATTGATTCTACTCAATGCATAGGTGGCCGCAATGTTCTTTATAGCACCCACTGACGTAAAAAGGTTTTGATGTCTTCAGTACTCTAGTGTATTTATGATTTATTTATTTACTAACGTAAGAAAGCATAGACCTTAATTATATGCCTAACCTGGAAAAGAATATCACGTACCGTCGCTTTCATCTGTTTCGGATTGTGGAAACTGAATAACTGTGTAGACTTCAATAGCATTAAGTAGAGGTGGAAGAGTTGATCTGTTGGTTCTTATCAGCTGGAACCTGCATTTCCCTCCATCGCAAGTTCTTGGTGACGGGTTAAAGACAGTATTTATATCTAGCTTGTCAGGAATTATAGGGCCATAAAAATGTTGTCCATTCAATAGGATATTGAATTCCCTGGTTTCATTTGCCTGCAACTCTTGGATCTCAGCAAAGTGTAAGTACAAGTAATATTGTTCATCAGGATTTGCTGAACTCCATTCAATCGTCAATGGCGCACTGGTATTCGTAGGTGTGGCAGCATTTTTTAACGCATCTTCCGTTGGAACATAATTGTTGGAATTGCCCACGTCTCGAGTGGTGGAAATCTGGGTCCATTCCATCTGAAAGTACGATTGCCATATGCGATCATAGATATCGCCCGAGTACCTGGGGGGTGGGAACAATGTTGTTTTAGCAATGGATTAAGTCAAGGAACAATTATCATTTGTACGCCATCTTGGACCGTTGTAATATGTCCTTTTTTGTGTACAAGTTCTTTGACAAATCACAGCACAAAGGTACAAAAGACAAAAGAAAACATATAGAAGGAAAACAGAGATGCGGATAAATTAAACAGGAAGAGCCATAGTTCAGTGGAAGTTGACTCACCGTAGCTGAGGTCCTGAATTTCTAAGGTAATTCCACAAATATTGATTCAGGGAGCCAGATTTAGTGATATAAGAATTATTTCCCATGGGCCGTAATTCCAAGGAGGATATTAGCGGTGTAGTTTCGCCAGTCTTAACAAGACAAATCTGCAGCGAGTTTGATGTTGGGATATGTAAGATATCTTTCCGTGTACCATTCACCCGTGTTTCTAAATCTATCGTGGCCCATAGATTAGGTCCAAGATAAAGATCGAACACCGGTTTAATGTCACGACCATCGTAATCTCCATATACAAAGGAAGCTCGGATCAAATATTTACGTCCCTTCTCCACACTCAGATTGTAGCAGTTTCGTATTCCCTCTGGAAAATATCTCAGCGTCCTGTATGGGCCCGCGAACCTCCCAGGATTTTCTCGGATTCGACCAGTTTTTCCGCTCTGTATGAACTTTTCGTCCGAAGAGAACCACAGTCCAGTACGAGTCTGTTTATAAGGAGTGGGTTCATTCTCGGGTAGCCCGCAATCCAAACTGATGAACCCTGTTAACAGACATGGTAAAGATTTTAACCATTAAAACCAGTGCACTTCTAAGAACCAAAATGTTAGTAAAAGAATAAGAAGGAAGCACATGGATGTATATGTAATACCTTGTTGATCTTGAGCTTGAACAATATGAATGATGGAAAAAGTTCCGATTAGCAGCAAAAAAAGCCCAAGAGAAGTTTCCATATTCTCTTAACAAAATAAAAATAAAGCAAGCATTGGCTATGCTGTTGAAGATACAAAAACGAAAAATTATACACTAAAAGAAAGACTTTGACAAGTCAATGGTGAAAATGTACTTTCTAGTGCAGCTTCACACCAAGGGAAGAAGAGGACAAGAATATCCCAATATTAATGAATAGCATTTATAGCTGTCAATTGGGCGGGCTCTCCGTGAATTAGCCCAATCCAAATCATTATGGACCGGTCATTGTCACGTCCAAATACAAAACAATCTAAATGAACTAAGACCAGTTTCGTCCGCGTTCAAAAGCAGGCCGGACCAAACGGTCATTGGCCAATCCAACCACTTTTTTTTCAAACACAATCCAAAAACTTTCAAAATAAAATAAAACTAATTTTATCTTTGATTATTCTTATTAAATAATATTTTACAATTATCGTTAAAATATTATATTTGTTTACCAAAATAATAAAAGGTGAATTTAATGAATAGCATTGGTTAATTGATAGTAGTAATAATTTGTAAATTAAGTAAGTAAGAAAGAGAAAAAAAATTAAGCCAAAAATATCCTTTCAATTTTAAATAATTACAGCAAATGCCATTGATCTGAAAATTTATTTTCCGACATAAGAAGCCGGCGACATTGTTCATCAAATGATCAGTGACACTGTTCATCCAAAGTCGACAACCACTATTCATTATCGGAAAAGATGTTGCTAACATGCTAATGTTAATTAACACGATAACAATCATTCAGTTAACGTATTATATACAATGTTAACGTGCTAACAACAATAACATGTTATATGGTATTCTCTTACATAATTCATATGATAACAATTGTAATAACATGTTACATAAATGTTAACGTGTTAACAATAATATATGATACTTGTAACGGGCTAACAATAAGATCCGATACTTGTAGCGTGCTAACAATAATATCTAATACTTGTAATTTGTTAACACATAAAATATCTGAATAATATTTGTATTAACTTAGTTATCATAACATAGTTATATAGAATTATATCGATAACCAACTTTTTATTGATTAACTTCAATGTAAATGAACACATAAATATCTTCAAAACCTAGAAAAAAATTAAACACCGACACGGTGACCACCTCCGTCACCGCCGCCACCACCGTCACCGACACCGTTTTTATCACCAACACCATCACCATCGACCGTCGGCGTTATCGTCGCTACTGTCACCACTGAGAAGAGATATATTTTACATCCCAGAGGGGCTATAATTGGAGATACCATTGTTTCTGGTACAGAAGTTCCTATAAAAATAGGAAATGCCCTACCTTTGAGGTCGCAGTCTCGCCGCCGTCACCACCTTCACCATCGTCACCACTAGCCCTGAGCATTCGGGTATTCGGTTCGGTTCCGGATATTTCGGGTAGAGAGGTTTAGGATCCATATAGGTACCGAAATGATTTCGGTTCGGTTCTGGGTCAGTTCGGTTCCGAGATTTAAGAACCAAAAAATACCTGAACTTTTTCGGATCTTAATCGGTTTCGGGTATTTATTACCCGAAATGCCTAAAATATACCCAAAAACCCGAAAATATACCCGAAAACCCTAAAAAATTTAAGGAAAATATACCCATAATACCAAAAATATACCCAAAAACTTGATATATATTTAATATTTTTGGGTATAAAATTATATTTCGGGTAATTCGGGTACCCGAAATGTTTTCGGTTCGGCTCCGGTATTACCCGATACCCACATGTATCAATGAGTAGGATCCAATGGCTATTTTGGCAATTTCAGATCAGTTTCGGTTTGGGTATTTCAGGTCGGTTCTGGTTCGGGTATTTTGATTCCGGTTCCACTTCCACCATTGAAACACTTTAGGTTTAACCCTAAAATTCTACTGCAAGAGCACAACAATCGAGATAGTATTTTAGGAATCGAATCCACAAAGACCAAGTGCTACACTACGAGAATGCAGAAGGAAAGTAAATCTAAGACGAATGATGGTGGTTTGTATTTTTGTGACTTCTAAACACTAAGAATGACAAGTAAAACGATATAAATTCAATAAGGAAAAGCGCTAGGTCTTCAGGTAATTCGCAAAAAATCAAGACTCACTAAACAGATTATCGAACAGGGAATGAATTAAGAACCGTTCTCGAACTCAAACATGAAAATCTAGCTAGGCCACTGTCGTGGCGAACCGGTAAAACCTCCAACAGGAACAGCTACATAAGAAATTTACCTGAACAGTAGTGCTTTTTCCTTTTCAGTCGAGTTGCTAAAGCACCTCTCGCCAAGACATCTTTTCTAGTGCACTAACTACTATGCCTAATAATCTAAGAATCTAAACTGTCGTTTGACCTTAAAATTCTAGGCATGCATTAAAGTTCAGGTTTGATAAGTTCACAAATCGCCTTAGCATCAGCTTTCGTTGGCTAAGGACGATTTGGTCATCTAAGTTCTTTTAGGAAATCTAAAACACTTTTGATGAATAGATTAATCCTAAGATCATAAACTAGGTGATCAATCTAGTCTAAGCCTTAAACTCAACAATAGATGAAGAACTCTATGTAATTCCCTATTCTAACAGGTCCGTCTCAGTGATTCATGAAAATCCCTTGAAACCCTAAAAGCCTAACAAAGAGATTACTCAGACATGGAAGCAGAGAAAACACAGAGAGATAAAAGGAATTGCATAATAAGATTAGAGATCGAAAACAAGGGTTCAGAAATCTTCTCTGGTATGTGAATCAGAGATATATCTCCCAAATCTTACAAATGCAAAGCAATAGGTCTCTGTGAAATATTATGAAAGCGTAGCCTCAAAAGTGGCTAAAGATAAGTATAAATAGGTACAGAGTCGTTCTCCACGAAACCCTAGGTAAAACCAGGTCAAAATAAGTGAAAACCGAAATTTCCTTTTTTTCGCGTCACTAAACCGGTCGGTTTAGATTGGACCGTCTTCACAAAAACTGGCATAACCTTTGATCGCACCGTTGGAATGAACTCAAACCACTTCCAAATGAAAGCTAATCCATTTTTCTATCTTGTATCAAAATTTGAGCTCGATCCATCGGTGAAAAGTCATTCCGCGAATGCCAAACTTCTGACGCATCTGCATGATTCTGCATCTCCATATGCTCATTTGTACCCAAAACGGTTCATTTTCTCCCCAAGTCACCTAAAACCTGAAAAGACTCGATAAAACACTAAAAGACTCTAAAAACAAACTTTGACTCGATAAAAGACACAAAAACAAGAGTTAGAAACCGGTAAAAACACGGTATATCAACTCCCCCAGACTTAGTCTTTTGCTTACCCTCAAGCAAACAGAAAAACTTAGAATGGAGAAGAGGTTTGAAAACACGGAGATTCACTTTTTCTTTAGAACACTACAATGACTATCCAACTTAGTAATCCACATATCGCCAAACTAGCTCCAAATCGAACCACCATGTACTTTTCTGCGGGCATTGAAACTTTCCCAGATTCAATGGCTATTGAGTTATTCTGTGAGACTATGAATGAGGAGTCAAGCTCTGAAGACACTAATCACAACGATGAGGTAAAAGGAAGAGCTCAGAAACTAGCTCATGCTATTTGAATTGCTCTGGAAACATGGATGCCTCTGATTAACTGGTCAGCCTTTGAATTTTTCATTAGTCTGATCGGAAGCTAGTTCTGCAACAATGGTCACTTAGATGTAAGTCAGAACAGTAAATCCAAGAAAGTGATCATAATCTCTAACAAGTTTTGACTCAATAAAACATAGACTGACTCAAGAAAAACTTCAAAATGACTCAAAAGAAAACAAAAGAAAGAAAACACGTTAGTAACGACAAGTACCCTCCCCCGGACTTACTTCACACCGTCTCAGTGTGAAAATAAACCATAGGGAAGGCAAAACAGACTCAAGAAAAAAAAAAAAAAAAAAAAAAAAACTTACCGGTGGGTTGCCTCCCACCAAGCACTTCTTTATAGTCATTAGCTTGACTTAGGTCTCAGATGTTAATCATGAGAATCAAAAGGTTGAACCAATGCACCTTTGGTCCTTCTCCTATTAGGACAAGAAACAAAATGCGCAACATGGCACGCAACTATCCAGGGCAAAGAGACAAAACTCACATCAAGGGATGTTACTACGAATGTAGCATATATCTTGGAATTTTCCTTGATGGTGAGATGCTCATGAGGATCAAATGCATTTGATGGAAAAATAAAGTCAACTTCTGGTAGTTAATCACAAAATAGTCAACTTCATCTCCATCAATCATGTAAAACACAGTATCCTCTTTTCTAGAATCCATCTCAACCTTAGGGTTCTCTATCTCATTCAAGATCTTATCTACATCAAGAACATTTCCTAGGTAATATTTTTCAAGAAGAGATCTAGATTCCTCAAGCATTGAAAGCTTAACCTCGAGATCATGAACATTCAAAGTACATAGATAATTAATATCAAAACATACATGATGGTAATCTCTAGCAAGCTTTTCTACTCTTAAGGAATCTAGTCTTTGAGACTCACAAATTAAATCATAGCATTCATCAATTAGCACATGAGTATGAAAATTAGAAGCTACATCTTCAATGCAAGACAAATGACTATCCTCATAGTCATAGATTTCAAAGGTTGAGTCAAAAATACCTTCTAGTTGGCATGGTGGAACCCAATAAATTACCTCTTTAAGTGCATGAGCTACCATTATCTCGGACATTGTGAGCTCCCTTCCCTCAAGTGCTGCCCGATGTGACATGAGGTTGAAACGGATCATAGCGGCTAGGTCACTCCTTTTCATCGTTGGGTTCTCTTCATGATGCTTATCCAACTCCACTTTTTGTTCTGGTGTGAGTACACTTTCATCAAATGGTGACTCCACGTATGGCTCATCTAGAATGTATTCATCAAATGTGGCATCCTCTTCTTGTGGCCAATCATTGTAGTCCATGGCCATCAACTATAAGAAACAAAAAGGAAGAAAATAAAAAGTTAGTAAAAGTCAGTGTCTTAGTCTGAACTCTAGTCCAAGACTCGTAGGTAACGCAATTGGTCCCCGGCAACGGCGCCAAAACTTGAAACACTTCAGGTTTAACCCTGAAATTCTACTGCAAGAGCACATCAATCGAGATAGTATTTTAGGAATCGAATCCACAAGGACCAAGTGCTACACTACGAGAATGCAGAAGGAAAGTAAATCTAAGACGAATGATGGGTTTGTATTTTGTGACTTCTAAACATTAAAAATGACAAGTAAAACGATATAAATTTAATAAGGAAAAGCGCTAGGTTTTCAGGTAATTCGCAGGAAATCAAGACTCACTAAACAGATTATCGAACAAGGAATGAATTAAGAACCGTTCTCGAACTTAAACATGAAAATCTAGCTAGCCCACTGTCGTGGCACTAACTACTATGCCTAATAACCTAAGAATCTAAACTGTCGTTTGACCTTAAAATTCTAGGCACGCATTAAAGTCCAGGTTTGATAAGTTCACAAATCGCCTTAGCATTAACTTTCGTTGGCTAAGGACGATTTGCTCATCTAAGTTCTTTCAGGAAATCTAAAACACTTTTGATGAATAAATTAATCCTAAGATCATAAACTAGGTGATCAATCTAGTCTAAGCCTTAAACTCACCAACAGATGAAGAACTCTATGTAATTCCCTATTCTAACATGTCCGTCTCAGTGATTCATGAAAATCCATTGAAACCCTAAAAACCTAACAAAGAGATTACTCAGACATGGAAGCAGAGAAAACACATAGAGATAAAAGGAATTGCATAATAAGATTAGAGATCGAAAACAAGGGTTTAGAAATCTTCTCGGGTATGTGAATCAGAGATTCATCTCCCAAATCTTACAAATGCAGAGCAATAGGTCTATGTGCAAAATAATGAAAGTGTAGCCTCAAAAGTGGCTAAAAATAAGTATAAATAGGTCCAAAGTCATTCTCCACGAAACCCTAGGTAAAACCGGGTCAAAATAAGTGAAAACCAAAATTTCCTTTTTTTCGCATCACTAAACCGGTCGGTTTAGATTGGACCGTCTTCACAAAAACTGGCATAACTGTTGATCGCACCGTTGGAATGATCTCAAACCACTTCCAAATGAAAGCTAATCAATTTCTATATCTTGTATCAAAATTTGAGCTCAATCCATCGGTGGGAAGTCATTCAGCGAATGCCAAACTTTGGATGCCTCTGCATGATTATGCATCTCCATATGCTCATTTGTACCCAAAACGGTTCATTTTCTTTCCAAGTCACCTAAAACCTGAAAAGACTCGATAAAACACTAAAAGACTCTAAAAACAAACTTTGACTAGATAAAAGACACAAAAACAAGAGTTAAAAACCGGTAAAAACACGGTTTATCAACCATCTTCGTTACGTACACTATCACCGACTTCCACTTCCACCTTCACTATTGTCCACCATCCATCTTCTTCTTCTTCTTTTTTTCTCCTTCTTTCTTCTTCTTTCATCGGAGTGTTAGGTCAGAGAAAGAGAGAAAAATGTAATTAGGTTGAAAACAGAAAGGTAAAATGAATTTTTGTTAATGAACAATAGTGGTGAATAGTTACCAATGAAAGAGAACTAATTTTGATATTATCTGATACCATATATTGCTATTACTCAATAACAAAACCGGGTTTTCTTGTCAAAACTTCAAACTCGTAAAATCGCATTTTTTCACCAAACCTGCGGACCTGTATTTTCTCGCCAAAACCGTAAAACCGTATTTCCCCACAAAAATCGCAAAATCATGATATTCCGCCAAAACTGCGAAATCGCTTTTTCCCACCAAAATCGCGTTTTATTACCAAAACCGTGAAATAACGTTTTCTCGTCAAAACCGAAAACTATGTTTTCCCGCTAAAATTGTGTTTTCCCGCCAAACCGCATAATCGCATTTTCTCGCCAAAACCACAAAATCGCATTTTCCCGCCAAAATCATAAAGGGAATCACGTCAAAATCGTAAAATCATGTTTCCGCAAAAACCGCAAAACTATATTTCCCCGCCAAAATTGTGTTTTCCTACCAAAACCGCAATTTTCCGCCAAAACCATGAAATCGCATATTCCCACCAAAATCATAATTTTTGCTAAAACCGTAAAATCATGTTTTCCCACCAAAAACGTGATTCCGCATTTTCCTGCTAAAAATTTGATTCCTCGTTTTAACATGCAAAATTTTGTTTTTGACGGGATACCACATAATCACATTCTCAGCGGGAAAAATGAAATCGTTTGTTGTTGGAAAATTAGTA
>PKMM01010508.1:0-33481 GCA_002933915.1 Eutrema heterophyllum
CGGCTGATTTGCATCGGCTAGCATATCATAAAATCGCTTCGCATCTACATTGGGTTCCTCAACATGAATATTATCAACATTTGTTTCATGAAATGCATCATTGACCATTTCATGCATCCTATCATGATCTTGACCCTGCTGATCAAATTGATGTTCATGACCATGATGATAACTACTACCCTGATCAAAATCTACATGACCTTAATGATAATTACTACTACAATCAGCTTGATCAGTAGTACTCCTTTCAAAACCCTCTCCATGTTGATACCAAACATAATATTGCGGCATAAACCCTCTATTTAGTAAATGCTTCCACACCGTCTCAATAAAAATATATCTCGTATTCTTGCATTTACGACAAGGACAGAACATCTTACCGCTTTCAAGGGTTGTTTGCATATTTCTGGCTTGATACATGAATATTTCCAGCCCCTCTTTGAATTCTTTCGTCAACGCTCCCTCCGAATCCTTTTGCGTATACATCCATCTTCGTAGTTCGTATATAGACATTTTATAAAAAGAGTTTTTGAAATTTTATTTTTTTTGGAGAAGTGTTTGTATTTTTTTTTTGAAATTTTCGTTTGAATTGTTGGCTGTATTTATAGAAATTTTTCAGAATTACCAACGGATTTACATCGGAAATTTACATCGAATTTACATCGAAAAATAATTTACAACGAATTTACATCGCTTATACGACGGATTTACGACAAATATATGAGATGTAAATTATTAGGTGAACCTACTTAAAAACGTGGCCACCTACCTACACACATTTGACGTAAACTCGTCGTAATGTACATCGAATATAAGTTCTCGTAACATCGATGTAAACTTCCGACGATATTACGACGATTCTTTACATCGTCGTAATATCGTCGTAATGTCGACGTCCGATTACGACGATATTACGACGACAAACATTTACGACGAAATTACATCGAAATTAAATTTCGTCGTAATGTCGTCGTAACGTCGCCGTAACATTACGACGGCCAAAATTCGATGTAACTTTTCGTTGGTAATCGACTGTTTTCTTGTAGTGCTCGACTTATGGGAACCATAGCATTCCCTGAAGTGAATGCCGCAAATGTAATGGATCCCGAGAGAAAAAGTCAAACCTATCAGGGTCGTGGCCGTCGATTCAATCGCAGACGAGGTAGAACTTACAACCCACGAGGGAGGAACTCATACAAATGGGTTCGACCTGAACATATTTCAAAGGGGAAAGAAACCCAAGTGAATACCACCCAGATGCGTGAGTATATATGTTACAGATGTGGGTCCAAAGGACATTGATTCAAGGCATGCCGAACCCCACCACATCTTTGTAAGTTGTACCAAGAGTCGATTAAAGGAAAAGAGAAGAAAGTGAACCTCATGGAACACTTTGAGGGTACATCGTACCTCGACTCCCTCGACTTTGCAAATGATTTCAACGAGACCGCTCTTGCGGATAACTGAAATGCTTGTAGTAAGAGTACTGGATAGTCTCGAGTAATGCCATGTATAATTATTACTTTTCAGTTTTTAAAATGAATAAATGTTGTTTTTACAACATTCTAATGTATAATTATTGTATGTTTTGTTTTCTATGAATGAAATTTTCATTTTCTTTATTGATGTTTATGTTGATTACATAAATGGACCACAATACGAATGGAACGATATCCAAGGAAAGTATTCGAGAAATTTGTATACCAGATAGTGGAACAACGCACACTATTCTGAGACACAAGAGATTTTTCTCTGTATTAAAACCAACAAAAATGATTGTTGACACAATATCAGGTCCTACAGACCTGATTGAGGGAACAGGCAAAGCCAACTTTATGTTGCCTAATGGAACAAAATTTTCCATAAATAACGCATTGTATTCTCCAAATTCTAAAAGGAATTTGTTGAGTTTCAAAGACATATACCTTCAAGGATATGAAACTCAGTCTGCAACTGAGGATGAAAAGAAGTATATGTACATAACTTCTGATAAATTGGGAAAAAGAGTTATATTGGAAAAGTTCTCAGAACTCCCTTCTGGTTTGCATCATACTTACATAGATGCAATAGAATCGCATCTTGTGATGAAACGAAATCCTGAGGATTTAATATTATGGCATGATCGCCTCGGTCACCCAGGCACCACAATGATGCGTAAAATCATAGAGAGCTCACATGGTCATTCGATGAAAATCCATGAGATTTATCAGAGAAGTAAAATGACATGTGCTGCATGCTCTCTAGGAAAATTGATCATAAGGCCATCGCCAACCAAAATCAATAATGAATCACCAAAATTCCTTGAACGAATTCAAGGGGATATTTGTGGACCAATACATCCACCATGTGGACCATTCCACTATTTTATGGTAATAATTGATGCATCCAGCAGATGGTCACATGTTTGTCTATTGTCATCTCGAAATATGGCATTTGCGAGATTCTTAACTCAAATAATCAAACTAAAGACTCAGTTTTCTGATTATCCCATTAAAAGAGTTAGACTAGACAACGCTGGTGAATTCACATCCCAAGCATTCAATGATTATTGCATGGTAATGGGAATCGAAGTTGAACATTCTGTGGCACATGTTCATACACAAAATAGTTTGGCTGAATCATTAATTAAGCGTTTGCAACTGATTGCAAGACCATTGATCATGAGATCAAAAATTCCAACCTCTGTATGGGGACATGCTATTTTGCATGCATAAGCACTCATTCGGATAAGACCAAGTGCGTACCATAAGTATTCCCCACTACAGTTAGCATTTGGTCGAGAACCAAATATTTCCCATCTAAGAATTTTTGGTTGTGCGGTTTATGTGCCTGTTGCACCACCACAACGTACAAAGATGGGGCCACAAAGAAGGTTGGGAATATATATTGGATGTGATTCTCCATCAATTATACGATACCTAGAACCACAGACTGGTGACGTCTTTACGGCACGTTTTGCCGATTCTCATTTTGATGAGAAAGTATTCCCGGTTCTAGGGGGAGAAAACAAACAAGTAGGAAAGGATATCAAATGGAGTGTGCCATCTCTGTTACACCTTGATCCTCCTACAAAACAGTCAGAACTAGAAGTTCGACGAATCATGCATTTACAGAGTATAGCAAATCAGCTACCTGATGCATTTGCAGATACTAAAACGGTAACTAAATCACATATACCAGCTGCAAATGCCCCTGCTCGTATTGAAATACCACAAGAAAGTGAAAGAGCAGATGATACACATGAGTCAAGAACACGCTTAAAGCGTGGTAGACCTGTTGGATCTAAGGATAAAAATCCTAGAAAACGAAAGGAAGCTGAAAAGCATGATATTCCCAAAATAGCATAAAGTATTTTGGAAGAAGCAAATCATGAGACTAATGATAATATAGAGCATCATGAACCTGAAGAAAATCATGAAATTTCCATCAACTACATCCATAATGGAAAGATATGGAATCGAAATGAAATGGATGATGTTGATGACGTTTTCTCATACTTAGTGTTTAAAGAAATAGACGATGAAAACGAAGATCCAGAACCAATGTCTGTATATGAATGCCAAACGATGCAAGACTGGTTAAAATGGAAAGATGCTATACAAGTCGAACTTGATTCTCTTAATAAACGAGATGTATTCGGGCCTATTATACTCACACCTAAGGATGTGAGACCAGTTGGATACAAATGGGTTTTCGTTAGAAAACGAAATGAGAAAAATGAAATTATGAGATACAAAGCTCGCCTCGTGGCTCAAGGTTTTTCTCAAAGACCCGGGATTGAGTACGAGGAAACGTATTCTCCTGTTATGGATGCAATCACGTTTAGATTCTTAATGAGTCTAGCGGCTGACGAGAATCTAGAGATGCGTCTCATGGATGTCGTTACAGCATATCTATATGGATCATTAGATACTGATATCTATATGAGAATTCCCGATGGGTTTAAAATGCCAGAAGCATTGAAATCTAAACCCAAAGAATTATGTGCAATAAAGTTGCAGAGATCATTATATGGGCTAAAGCAATCTGGACGTATGTGGTACAATCGTCTCAGTGAGCATTTAACAAAAGAATGATATGTGAATAATAATATATGCCCATGTGTTTTCATCAAGAAAACAACATCCGGATTTGTAATTATCGCGGTATATGTTGATGATCTAAACATTATCGAAACTCAAGGGGAGATACAAAAAGCATCTGAATATTTAAAAGGAGAATTTGAGATGAAAGATCTCGGACAGACAAAGTATTGTCTTGGCTTACAAATTGAGCATTCTCAAAATGGTATATTTGTGCATCAATCCACATATACCAAAATGGTGTTAAAATGCTTTAATATAGATAAGGCAACTCCTCTAAGTACGCATATGGTCGTTAGATCACTTAAGGTTGAGAATGACCCATTCCGACCGCATGAGGAAAATGAAGAGATACTTGGTCCTGAAGTACCATATCTAAGTGCAATTGGAGCCCTTATGTATTTAGCAAATTGTACAAGACCTGATATATCATTTGCTGTTAACCTTTTGGCAAGATTCAGCTCGTTCCCTACAAAAAGGCATTGGAATGGGATTAAACATGTCTTTCGTTATCTTCAAGGGACTATTGATTTAGGTTTGTTTTATCATAAACATTCAAAAACTCAAATGATCGGTTTTGCAGATGCAGGATATTTGTCGGATCCACATAAAGCCCGATCACAAACAGGGTATGTGTTCACAATCGGAGGCACTGCTATATCTTGGCGTTCTCAGAAGCAGACGCTTGTGGCCACTTCTTCAAATCATGCTGAAATCATCGCACTTCATGAAGCAAGTAGAGAATGTGTGTGGCTGAGATCAATTAGTCACCACATCCTATCAAGCAGTGGAATTCGCGTAGATACAGAGCCAACTATATTATATGAAGACAACGCTGCATGTGTTGCTCAGACAAAAGAAGGATATATCAAAAGTGATAGAACCAAACATATCCCTCCGAAGTTCTTCTCATACACTCAAGAACTCGAGAAGAATAAAGAAATTGAAGTGAGATATGTCCAATCATGTGAAAATGCAGCAGATCTCTTCACGAAATCGCTACCCACCTCTATGTTCAAGAAACATGTCCATAACATTGGAATGCGTCATCAACGTGACCTATAAGATGACATCTTGATCATTCGAGGGGGAGCTTGCGTAGTTGTACTCTTTTTACCTTACTATGGTTTTTCTCATTGGGTTTTCCTGGAAAGGTTTTTAACGAGGCAACAAAGACATGACGCAAGACGACAATAGTGACACTGGTCTCCAAGGGGGAGTGTTACGAAAGTCTAACAAAGTAGGCGAAAGTTTGGCAAAATATTTGTATAAATAATATTATGTGTGGAGCCCACCGTCACTATACAACGCACAATAACTTAAAATTTTCTCTATATAAACGAACGAATTCGTTCGATTGTAAATACACATTCGATCAATAACATCTATAAGATTCTCTCTCTTCTCTTCCTTCTGATATCAGTATCCCACTATCCCACCGGATATAATATTTTTGTCTTTATTAATATTTATCTTTACGATAAATTATATTACTTGTTATAACAACAATATAATTTTTTAGCGTTGTCAAATTTTTGTTTTGAGATGAATGGTTTGGTTGAAAAATGATTCTCATAGAAAAGGTTGAGTTTTAGTTTATTTAAATATATATCGGTTGAGAAAAACAATTGTGCATGCATTCACATCTCATATGCATTATCAAACAATATGAGGAAACCCTCAAAGACCCAAACAAAAGTAGAAGTTGATGGCAAGTTCTTGACAAATTTTTTAAGCCTTGAAATATTTCCAACCTGCCTTTATTGAATTGATTGTATCTTCGCAAATATAAACGCAAACGTAGAAATTATGTTTGTAACAATCGAGACTTGTATGCAAATAAAAATGTGACCAAGAAAAGTATCATAACAGCTATAACTAGGATGATAATTGAAAGTCCTCTTTGTTGAGCATGATAGAAGATAATAATATTCATTAATAAAGGGAGAAAAAAAAAAAGGGATAGAGATGGAAAGATGATGTTCTTGTTGTAGATCTCGCTTATCTTTTGCGATATATGAATTACAAAACGACACAAATCAATCGTTTTCTTTTAAATTAACAATCAACACGTATATAATAAGTGTTGTTGTCAACGTTGATTTCTGAATAGTTTAATGAGATTTGAAGAATCTACAATAGAATACCAATTATTTTAACAAGTTCACCAATCACCATACAATTTGTTTTAGTTTTTTTAGCCAAAAAAAAAAAAAAAGCTCACCATACAAAAACTATGAAGCATGCAGCCCAAAGAGTTGCGAAGTATATACTGATATACATTTCAAAACCAATTTAATTATCACTAAAAAGTAAATTTAAATTAACCGGATGCAATATAATATAGGTGGTTCAATAACGCCCACGCCACAACCAAGATTGTGGCCAATATTTAAAATAACTATGATAAATAAGTTGTTTAAAACAGATTGGTTGTCAAACAAACAAACAATATAATAAATCATAAGTTTTTTGGGTCCACAACAACGTCTTCGCTTCCAGTATCACTGATCTAAATTAATTAATAATACAAATTCTTGATTACTAACTCTCTCTTTTTGTTTTTTAAGCATTCCAAAAAACCTACCGACTAATTATGTTATTAATATGTTATAATTATTGAAAATTTTGAATTACTAAAAAAAAATTACCGAAATTAATCAAAACAAAAACAAATAATAGCAAAATAAAGCAAAATATAAAAAAATATAAACAAAATTAGCATTGAAGTTATAATTTAATTTTTAATTGATCAATGCATGTAAATCTTATACTTTTTCTGTTTCATAATATATAATATAAGATGTTTTAGAGTTTTTATTTTGTTTCAAAATATAGTATGTTCTCACTTTTCAATACAAATTTTAATTGTGTTTAGTGTTTTATGATCATTTGTATTTTGCAGTCTTTTTTAATGATTGGTTTAGTTGTTTTAAATTAAATATTACATAGTTTTTTTTTTAAAAACAATTAATTTATTAATCTTTGTGCTTTTAATCAACATCTAATATTTTGAAACATAAGAAATTTATAATAGCAGAGTTCCTACACCTTACGCCAGGAAAAGTGGATCGTGGTTCAACCAGCTCAGATTGTGACCGCCGTTAAGCAGCTTTCCTAGTGAATTCATATATATATTAGGTTTCAATCCGCGCTAACTATACAACGCGGAGTAATTTTTGTTTAAAATTAAAATTTAAGAAAATTGGTTTTTATCTGAATTTTAAAATATGTTTAACTAATGATTATAGATATAACTATCAATCCGGACTAACATGTCAACTTAACCCATTTTGCAATAAACTAAAATATTATTTGGACTAACCCGCAAAAATCTATAATTTTGAAAACATAACTCTAATATACACCGTTCAATGACTATAATTTTTGTGGCCAGTCCACAAACTCTTAAAAAAAATCAATTTATTCGTGTCTAACTCTTTATAAAATTAGTAAAATATTTTATAATTATTATAGTGAAAAATATTACAAGATTTGAATATATTTCTTTTNTAATGATATTTAATATAATAACTTAAAAAACAAAATTTATTTTTTAAAATGTAAATAATATTATAAAGACATATCCGGTGAACCTTATTTACCAGTTACCTTTCCAATAAATCATAAGTTTTTTGGGTCCACAACAACGTCTTCGCTTCCACTATCACTGATCTAAATTAACAAATAATACAAATTCTTGATAGTAACTCTCTCTTTTTGTTTTTTAAGCATTCCAAAAAACCTACTGGCTAATTATGTTATATCGCATTTTAAAACGGGATTATTAAGCATCGATTTTTTCATTAACCAAAATATAAACTACTCGTTAACTATGGTTACTTATCAAAGGACCAAACTGTAATATAAGATTCCTCTGCATTTGAAGGGTCATCATTAATGTTAAACTCTGATTTTTGAAAGTTTGAGAGAGAGAAGAACCCTTTAAGCTCTCTGTCTCTCTCGTTCGGAGATAATGGAATTGCTCTATCTCATCTGTTCAATCCTCTACACTTCAATCACATCCTTCTTCCTCTCCCTCCTCCTCCCATTCCGCCTCCTCCTCCGCCGTCTCCTCCCCTCACGCGCCGCCGATTCAAGCGTCTCCTTCTACGAAGGCACCGTCTGGCACGACCGTCTCCGACCCGTCAGACACTCGTTCCGTTACTCCGTCCGTTACGCACTCTTCGACCTCGACAATGCCCTTAACGCGCCGCCGGATCATCTCTCCGCCGACGAAGCTCGTATGGTTTCTCATACCACCGGTCCGATGTAAGTTTTGTCGTTGAAATCGGATTTTCTAGCCATAATTTGTAAATTTCCCAGATGCAAACTTCGTAATGCGTAACGTTTTGATGTTTTTTCTAACAGTGTAGTTAGGTATAAAATTTGTTTTTATTCAAGGGTGTTAGGTAATTAATCTGAAACAGTGTAGTTGAGTTTTTTTTTTTGCTTAATTCCTATTAAGATCGAATCTCATCATTTCAAAGATACACTCTTTGTGATAGAAGAAGTAATGCTCAGTTTCTGATTGAATTTGTTATTTTTGGTTGCAGTTTACTATTGACAATACCTCCAAGTGTTGGATATGAACAGAACCCATTGAGCTTGTATTATTGTTACAATTTGGAAGGGTCGAGTAAGCGCTTAAGCAAATGCATTGCTCAGGTATAATACATAATATATGCTTTTTGTCCTCTGTTTCTTGATTTGTCTCTCAGCTTCACTCTGTATATCATCTTTAGCGATGATTCCTAATCTGAACACGGTGTGGAAATCATTACTGTTTGTTTCAGAGATCTAGATAAATCTGCTAATATGTTTCAAATCAAATGGATGAAAGAAGAGAAAATGTGCATTTTCTTAGTTGATACCTTTGATGGTGCAACTGTTGAATTGGCTTTATGGTATTAGTGTCTCTGTTGATGTGATTAGAGGATTTTGTAGGTTACAAATACGCCATGGGGGGAACGTGTGACATTTGTTTTCGACCCTGAATCTGATATGGTTGCTAAATCATTACAAGTCAGTCCTTTCATGGTATGTTCTCGTATATTGTTATCGACTTTGATTGATTCTTTATTAGTTTGTGTGATTGATCAGAGGTTCCTAAATGAAGTACTTCACCTTTCAGGATATGCTTGGGAATTGGAAAATCAGAGCAAGTGAACCCGGAGATGAGTTGTTTGTCTCCATTGAATCGCAGCATCCTCATCACGGTAACTATTTCTCTGCGACGTTAAAGGCGAAAAGAATACCCCAAACGCGGGTGTCTGATCCCGCAGTTTTCTTCTGGTTGATGCCTCATAAGGTTGCGGTCTGGATCTATTGGCATGTAAGTGACATATACTCAAAATATTTAAGTACATACACTCAAAACGTGGATCAACTTGAAGGCACGATTTCACACGTACCATTTTTTTCGTTTTTAGGCACTTAAACTCTGGTGGAAGAATGTACCTTTCATCCAACACCCTAGATACTCAAACCCATCATACAGAGAGGAATCAGCGAAGCGCGATCAAGAACTTTGTTGTGTCGGTTTAGATGGACCAGACTCTGATAAAACCATCAAACTTGATGGGTTTAAAGCAGACGGTTGTAGTAGTAGTAGTTTTGGAGGATGTCGCTTTGCGTGGCGAGATGCTAATTGGCCTTGGTCATGAATACATACATTCTTAAGGTAATAATACTTATCTTTTCCCATCTGCCTAATTTGTGCTATTCTCTTTTGTTGAAATGTTCAAAAACTAGAATTGACACAAACCTATTCTTCACACTCAGCTCTCTATTCATACCTGAAAATGACACCAAAATCTCATGTCTTTGCCCAATGAATATGATTTTTGCAGGTATCTTTATAATTCTTTAACAGATTGTTGGAATCACACCTTTTCTCTTTTGATTTAGGGGCTAGGCAGATCGTCACAGTTCAGAATTTACAACCATTCATCGAATGGTAAGATTGGTATAAAACATTTGAAAATCTCATCTCAGGTTTTAGTTGACTTGTTTAGATTTTGGCTTTAAAAGAAATGAACCTTGTTGATAATAGAAAAGAAACTATGTATTTTTCATTGCTTGGTTTGTAATAAATCCCATCTCCGAAAATCCTAATCTTTGTTTGTTTGATAAGCCTTCAATGTGACTTGATTTTCTTGCTATTAACCATATCGATTATGATTTACAGTTTGTTAGTTATCCAAAAAAAAAGTTTGTACTTTGCACTAGTTGTCATCCTTTTTAATTTCTTTACCCTAATATGTGTTTTTGATGTAAACTTTGGATTTATTGAAGAAATAATTTGTCAAAAATAGAATAAATAATAGATGCTCTTATTCTTTTCGATGTACCAAAATTTGTTGCTCTAATCAGTTGATCTTCTTATTTATTGTCACAGTCCTTGATCTCTAAAAGACTTTATTAAACACCTCATATGGAACCGATATTCAATCCTATGATCCTACCCTATCCAATGAAATAAAGTTGAACTGGTTTTGGGGACTCTAGTTTTGTCGGATCCTGATTCTTTGGATCAGCTTTCTGAAGATATTTTGTTGTTTGGCTCAGTTTCTTTTTTTTCAGAAGTGTTTTCATTTTCATGTTTTTGTTTTTTTGGTTCAAATTTTCACATTGACGTTTATAGGATAAATTGGTTTTTGAAAATCCCCCAAAATTTGGGATTCGAGGGTACGGATTTTCAGTTCTTTCGCCATATTTTCTTTATAACGGGTCTTCTGACCATATTTTAACTATTTCTTGTAATTTTAGATAATTTTTGTTTACTTTTTTTGTTTCTTTCTATAAGTCTCTTATAGAGCAGAAACCAAATCAACCCATCATACCCAAAAAAAAAAACAAATCAACCCAGTCCAAACAAATGAAGGTTTTAGATAAAATCAGTCCGAAATAATGTTGAGTTCGTTTGGAGTCAAACCGTGCCAATTGCAAACTTCACAGGATTTATAGCCCACTTATGTTTGACTGTTTGTTACCTTGTGCAACACAACACTAACCACATGTTAAATTCGGTTCCAAATTTGACTTATTTGTTTTTGAAATATCGATGATTTTTATTTTCAACGTGCTTTTGTTTTCTATATTGTCGGTGAATATAATGGGCACATCTAAATAAGATTCGTCGACTACTTTTAGGCACGTAATCAGTCAAATTATGTAGCGAAAAGAAAGCGATATTTTATGGAATAGTGAATCAATTGAATGGTGCATGGGGAACCACCAATCTTAAGGTCGTTGATTACCATACTAGTAGTATTTCTCATGACTCACGTGTTTTTACTTTTATGCTAGTTTCTTACCTAAAATAAAATAAATAAAAGAAGAGTAATGTCAGTTTCTTTTTCTTTACGGCAAATAAAATGTTAGTTATAGTTTTTATTTACGTTAATATATTTTTTTTATGTCAAAAGTTCCATATATTATTACGATGATTCAAAAAGAGTGGCTTCAGAGACCATCCAGATCGGAATCAGAGAGTTTACATGGAAAAAAGTAATACCGCGTGCTCGAACCTATTTCGCAATGGAGTCGGCACGGACATTCAAAACACGAGGAATATAAGAAATATTGAAATGAACAAAAGTGGAACGTAAATGATTAAATTTATCGATTCTGAAGCCAAAACGGGCCATTTTTCTTCTTCTTCCTCGATCAGTTTGACCATTTGAAGGCAATATGATTCAAAAGGCATAGATAGTTTTCCATGTGATCAAACGATTTTTATGGCCCATAATAGTGTATTAAATTCCAGGTTATGCACGGTTCTTGAACTCAAATCACTAAGCTATAATTAACCAACTGTCGTTGCGAGAATTATCTAAATCTAAATCCCAGAAACCTAAATCTTTTTGCAAATCCTAAAGATCTAAACCAGCTTTAAAGTTCAGGTTTGATATGTTCACAAAACAACTAAACCAAATCTCTTTGCGGATAGCTATTTTGCTCACCCTAGGTTCTGTCAGATTATCAATTGCGCTGTCGTGCCTAATCGATTAACCTAAAATCTAAGTTACAGATTCGTCAACCTAGAATTAGCTTTGAGAACAACCTAAGGTGAAGAACTAATTCAGATTATGAATCATAACCAATCAATTACCAGCACTCAATGAAATCCTTTATGAGAAAACCCTAAACCTAAAGTGGATCTACTCAGACATGATTAATGGAACAAAAATCATAGATGAATAAAATTGCATAGAAAAAATCAATAAGAAACAAAGGGGTTCAGAATCGTCTCCCAAAAACCATGTAACAAATATCTCTCACAATCAAACCCAAAATATGGGCACCACATCGCATATGAAGAAATTCTGCATCCAATATACTAGTTCCCCATGAAGTCAACTTTCTTTTCAAGTACTTTATTGCAAGATCATTGGAGCTAGCATTATCTACCATAATGGTGAACACTTTACTGATTCCCCAAAAAACCAGGCACTTTTCAACCATTTTACCAACTGTTTCTCCAGCATGATTATCAACTAAGCAGAAAATTAATGATTCTTTTGTGTAACTTCTAACTTTCATCAATGTAATGAGCTGTTAAGCACATGTAGTTCATATTCTGTACGGATGTCTAGCAATCCGTAGTCAAAGAAACACTATCTTTATAGTTCCTAGAAAAGTTTCTAAGTCTTCTCCTTTCCTCCTCAAAAACCACCAAACAATCCTTATCCACTGTTTTACGACAATGGATATCAAAACGAGGTTGAGCAATGCTCATAAATCGTTTAAATCTCTTGTGTTCAACAAATCTAAAAGGTAACTCATCCATAATAATCATTTCTACTAATGCCTTACGAGCTGCATGTTGACTGAAAGCTAAGAAAGATGGTATTGTACTTCCTGAAATCTCATTTGTTTGATTCTGGTGAAGTAAAGTTGACTGTTTCAACTTTTTACCATCATCAAAGACTTCTAGACATAGCATTTTGCATGCACGTGTGTGATTTAACATTGCACTAGTTGTGGAACAAGACTTAGTTCTACATCTAATCAATTGAGAACAATGCATACACTTTGCCTTATCAGGAATATCAGACTTCGTAAAATGCAACCAGACTTTAGACCTTTTTTTGTTACCTCAGAAGTTGTTGAAGATTCAGTCTCTTGAGTTTTTTCATAAGTTTTTGGTTGAGATCTTTCAGCAGCAGCACCACAACTTGCTGTGGATTTTTGAGTTTCTGGTTTAGACCTTTCAACAGCAGCACCACAACTTGTTGTGGATTTTGTAGCATCGTTGTCGATAGATTCCATCTAAACAAAGAACAACCAGCTCATTATAAATAATTATAAACAATTATAAACAGCCAACTCATAATAACCCAACTAAGAAGGAACGTAGAGCACATAAACACTTTTTTCTAATTTATCAAAATAGGAAAGACAAAAAGTAGCAAAGGTTGAATAGAGAGAGACGTGAAGTGGCCCAGATGAAAAAAAAGAAAAAAAAAGAGAGACGTGAAGTTACCTTACAACATTAAAGAGACTATGATAAGTCTCGACAAGCAAAAAAATGGTGAAGATCAGAGAGCCGACGACTAAGACAGTGCGTAGAAAAAAGTCGCCAGATTTGGGGATTGAAAGATATCGAAATAAGGATTGGAAGTGGCTAGATTTAGGTTTTTAGGTTTGTAATTAGTCGGTTCTGGATTTAAACCAGTGAATTGGGCTTTATTGTATTGGGTTTGATTGTAATTACATTTGAAGTTAAAGTTGGGTATTAAAACGGATATCGTATATCCTATCCGAAATTTGCTTATTATCCGTATTTGTATCCGTATCCGGCGGATATGCTATTTTACTAGCCGTATCCGTATCCGGACAATGATGTCGGTTAGCATCCTAGATCGGATCCGAATATGCGAAGATGTGTTCGGCTTATTTGTTTATCGGTCGATCTAGGATCAAGTTGCGGGACTGGCCCCGGCTTAAGGCGTCTGAAGTCGTAAGGTTTTTGCCTTGCGACTAGAGACGTTGATTATTTCACCACTGCATCCATGGGAAACGCGTTTTGCTTGCGAGCCGGAGCTTGGCTTTTGGGTTCGACCCGAGGTACGAGACAAAAGCTCGGTTTATCCTTTAGAGTGCGAGACTGGGCTCGGTTTTTGCTGACTCTTAAGCTTAAGTACGAGGCTAGGTTTGGCACTTATCTTGTCGCGCGAGTTTATGACGAGATGGGTTCGGTTTGAGAAAAAGAAAAAGAATAGAGTAAGAATAAAAATAAAAACAAAAATAAAAATAAAAATAGACACGACACTTATCTTATCTGTTAGGAGCTCGTCGGTTGCCGACGTCGTTCGGACGTGAGGGCGATGTTCCCGACATTGACCGAGCTGCTCTTTGCGTAGAGAAAATCCTCAAACCCTCTTCTTGGCGCGTCAATTCCAGCCCTAGTAAAAATAATTTCTCAACCGATTTCATTTCAAATATATTTTCTTGACGAAAATAACCTTGTTAGTCGATGATTTTTAAACTAAAATCAATCACTAATCAAAATATTAATCTCTACTACGTAGTGTTTTTTTCCCACGAATCCTTACCACTTGTTCATAGCCGTGAAACAAAATAGAATATAATTAATCTCGTAGAAGATTAATTAAGCAAAGATTTTGAAAGAAGCAGCGTATGGAGACACAAACACGTGCATTAATCAGAGATTATTAATTTTGACTCAAATGACAAATGAGTTAGGTACGAAATGTCAGACAGTGAAAGGATTGAAAGCCTGTTTTAAAGTATATATATATATATGAAACTATATTCAATCAAAACATGCAATTGATTAATACTTGAAAAAGAAATTGTAACTTGGAACATTACTTTCGGCTCAGATGTTTACATTTAACCTAAGTACGAATTTAATTAGGACAAGGAATTACACACGTGCCAAATCTGGTAGCTCATTGGTTAGAGGGCTCAGCTCCACCACATGGATTCGATTTAAGGCAAGAGGAGAAAAAGAAATCGAGAAACAAAAAAAAAAAACACGTTTTATGAATCAATTATCTTAATTCTAATCATTCATTTAAAATAAATTACGCAAAACACTTATAACAAAAAGAAAAGTTATGTCAAACACCGCCAAGATTTTAATATTTGCGTGTGCAGTGATCACATAATTTTACCTATAAAGATACGCCGCCTGAAATAAATTAAAAAATAAAAGGTATACCGGTGAGCTAATAAATAACTAAATAGTAATTCTAAAGATCCAGAAATATTTAACAAATAATTAAGTCAATCAAAAGGAATGAAATATGAGTATTATTTAAAGAAAAGAAAATGTGTAAAATGCCTCCAAACCGCCAGTAGAAATTTAGGATAAGTATTGTATTAAACTAATCCTTTGATTCCTCGTTAAATCAATACAAAACCTTACAAAATAGTATAAAAATAGAAAAAGCAAAAAAAAAAAAAAAATAAATAGAAAAAGCATTTTCCACGTGAGAGAATTTAAAAAGAATCTGTCTGTCCTAAGATACCGCCGTTATAAAACCCGTGTTCTGTTTTCCACCGTCGCTCACATATATNTACACTTTATCTAAATCTCATCTCAAAATCCAGACACAATATCATCATCATTAATTCTTCTTACAACTCACGAAGATGCAGAAAAATTGCGACTTGGAACTTCGTCTTTTTCCTACTTCTTCGTATGATTCCGATTCAGATACCTCGTAAGTCTCCCTCTCTATATCTCTCTCTTGGGATTTGATTTTACGAGCAAAATCATATACATGAATCTGATAAAAGTTACATTTAATGGATTTGAAGTGTGGTAGAATTAAGAAGCTCTGGAAATTTACAACCAAAGGAAGAATCTCAGAGAATAACAATCTTCTACAATGGACAAATGTGTGTTTCTTCGGATGTTACCCATCTTCAGGTATATACATATTCATATAAATGGTTTTGTTTTCTTTTGAAGCAATTAATCGATGGATTTATTAATAATGAGTGGTTTATGAATAATGCAGGCTAAATCGATAATATCGATCGCGAGCAGAGAAATGGAAGAGAGGTCATCCTCAAATAATGGGTCGGATCCTCCAAATAAGTCGACCCGATTTTATGAAAAGATCAATCCAAAGGCTTCTATGAAAAGATCTCTCCAAAGTTTTCTTCAGAAACGGAAAATTCGAATTCAAGCCACTTCACCTTACCATCAGCATTCACGACGATAGTGCTTATTTTAATTTTCAGTTTTTTTAGCAGTTTTTTGGTTTAATATAATCCAAATTGGAATTCAATTGTATTATGTTTCTCATGTGTTTGTTGTTGATTAGGGAAGTACTCCCAACACACACATATATATAGTATTTGATTGATCCCAATATCGATTTTGAATCTGATTTTTATTCGTACATTTTTCTTAACCTTGACCAATATATTAATTTCCAACCCAATGTTCTTGTGTATATATAGTAAGTGATTGTCCATTCTATAAACATAGTAGTATATCAGTATTTTTTTTTTGTTGTCAACCAAAAAAAGAAATATTAGTAGAAACTCTATATTTTGTAGTTATATATACAAGTTTACAACTATTAGACCTAGCGGAAACAAAGTATAAAGTTGCTTTCTTCCCTGTTTGACTACCACCGAAAACAGAAATACATGAGTATATAAATAAAAATAATAAATTATAATTATTGATTTACTTTTTGACTATACATGGTTTTTCGGAAAAGACTCACTGAGTTTTTAAAAGAAATTCAAATGTTACATAATACTCCATAGAATTTCTTTTTACAAAATTTATACCATCTTAATTAGATCCACACAAATAATATTTTTTATAGGATTATTAATATCTTTTATTTTAGTGATCAGTTAAAATAAAACTGATGCTGCGAGATGCATGGTTGAAGCTTTCTCCCCTCGTAAGCTCTTTCTTGGTCTTCGATTGTTTATTTTCTACCCTTTTTTTTTTTGTGTTTTGTTGAAAGAGGATGCCACTTTCTAGAAGTCTTTTCCCTAAGAAATTTGAGATTGAGATAAACAGAAATTGCTCTATGCTTTGAGAAGAGGATTTACTTTAGTTGTGTTTGTGATCTCTGTGTTGCTAACTACTTGGCAGATGCACAAGCGTAGGAGCGTTCGTCCGTTTTCATCCTCAACGACCGGTCCGTATTTGTCGCTTTGTATCAGTGCAAAACCCTCGCCTGAAGAGGTCAGCATCGGAGACGTGCTTTTGTTTGACCCTGCGAAAGAAGAGTTACTCGAACTCACGGACAAAACCATTCCTGAAGAAATCGATTCGGCGAAAGGCATCGGAGCTTCCAAGGGATGGGGATTTTTCTGTAACCCGCTAGATCGTTGCGTACTCATCACCGACTTCATGAACCCCTGGGCTTGCAAATCAAAGTACAAACCCCAAGCTCCTCACTCTGCCTCCGCTTACTCCTCTGCCCTCTTGCCAAACTGATGTGGTCTGGAACGTGGCAATGTCCACTTGTCCTGAGGAAGACGAAGACTGGGTAGTTGGCATCAAGTCCTTGGGTGACCAGCTGAGTTTCTGTAGGCCCCGTCGTGACTTGCGTTAAACTAAGATCTTAACCCCTATGGACCACTTTCCAACCTCAAACCTGATGTATTCCAAGAGAGATGGGAGGTTCTACTTGCCTGGTCCTGGAGGCCACCACTTGTTGTCCTATGATCTCCTCCACTTGGACAAGAAAGACTACTGGCCTGAGTTCCACGAGTTGCAGTTTCGCGACTTTCCACAGTCAATCGAGTCTAAGTTGGAGCTGCGGGAGCTGTTTCCTTCTTCTCCAGGACGGAACACCTCGTGGAGTCACCCTCCGGAGATGAACGTTTCCTCGTCAAATGGTATATACTCTAGTCTCTAGCTAGTGGCATATGAATATACTTTATTGCTAAAGCATCGTTGGTTGTTGCATGCAGGTACGCCAAGGGCTGCTTGGCTTCGGAAAAGATCTCCTATGAAACGCAGCAATTCATGGTTTTTAGAGAGGAGACTATAGAGGGAAGATTCATGTGTTACACTGATGACATTGAAGATTTGTGCATCTTCGTTTCAAAGGGCGAGGCTTTTTGCGTCCCCGCGAGCTCTTTCCCTGGACTCAAACCAAACTCCATCTATTTTACAGGCTTTGGCTTAGGTGCCTACGATCTCACCACCAAAACCGCCTCTAGTTTTCAAGCTCCCAAAGGTGCACTGAATCAGATTTTGACCCCTTGCTGGTTTCCTCCATCTTCTAGCTAGTGCTACGATTGGTTTGCTTCGTTTTTACTTTCTCTCGACTTGCTAAGATCTTCATTTTTACTCACCTTTGAGACGATATTAATTAATGTGATCTATGACGATAGTTCTTCTATAAATATCTATTATCTACACAGTTCAACACCTGATTGGTTTTTTACACAGTGCTAAAACATTTCTTAGTTTGTCAACAAACAATCTCTCTAATTAAATCGAACAAATATTTCTGATGAGAGACGGTGTATGTGATGAGGCTCCTGACAAAGACGCTGAGCTGGACAATAAGACAAGGTCAACGAGGAAGAGAAGACTTACTAGTCTCTGTTCTTAGTTATGCTTTTGTTATGTCGTGCAAGTTAAGGGAGATTGGGCTTCCGTGTTTCGAGACCACAGTTAACAAATGCATGTCTAAAATCTCTCTATGTCTCTCTCTTAGTTACATTAATGAACTATGGCAGCCCTTTTTAAGGTTTTATAATTTATTTTTTGCTGAACGTTTTGCCACATGCTCTGTGATTTTTAGCATAGAGTTCGGACAATAAATTCGACTTTCGCTTTATTTCGTCTCTGAGCCACAATGGGGAATTTAATTTTGATAGACTTTACAATTGTGAGAACGATATGTGACTATGAGTAGGATTCAAGTAACTGATCCACATAGTTTAACTTCCTAACAATGACAATTAAAAAGCCGAATGTTAGTTTAATAGTTATAAGTTAAAAGAGTTTGCCTCAAGAGCTGGCTATCTTTCCATATTATCGGGCTTACTCAAGTGATTGTGAGTGACTCCTGAATTAGTGGAGTGCTTCCTTTTTTTTTCTTTTCCCAATGATCCTGTGCCAGTGCCTTTGCCGCCCATTCCTGATCAGAGAAGTGTGTTAGCAGAAATGAGCTTGATTTTTGTCACATCAGTCTGAGAAATGAAAATGCAAGCAAAGGCAAGATCTTGTGAAATTACCTACACACCCATGGATTTGAGCAAAAGGTTTTAGTGATTGAGTAGAGCTCTCTATCCTTAGCTATAGCAATGAACATTTCCTGGCCTAATTACTAACAAGTCTCACCACAGATGCAGAGTTGGGTGCAAAAATGAATCAACATGGGGATGCTGCTTTAGTTCCTATAGGAAAGCTACGACAAATGTTGGTCCTACGGCCTATAGAAACATGTAGTAACTATTGAAATTAAATTTGATTTTGGGTCGAGCTTATTTTTGGGTCCATGATGAAATTATTTTTAATTGGACCAAGCCCAAGATTAAGCTCAAATTCTAGAGAATTTTTAGAAATACTCTAGAAGGTTACCACCTCCTTAAGTGTTTCTAGAGAATTCTATAAGATAATAATATGTATGTATTGTTGTAGAAAACTCTAGAGATTTAGGTGAAATATCTAGCAATTAAGGAGGTTATAGTAGAAGTATCTAGATCCTTTTGTAAGATATTTTGTAGTTAGTGGAGCCTATAAATAGTTCTCTCCTCTCCCATTTGTAATCAACTTGAACAAGTGAATAAAAAGCAAGTTCAAAGAGAGAGAGTGTTCTTCATAAGTTCTCTAATCTTCTCTAAAGTCTTTCAAGTATCCTCTAAGTTTTCTTCCATATTCTTCTTCATACTTAGAGGGTTTATTCTCTTGGTTTCTCTCGTGTTTCTCGGGTATACGGTCTTGGGCTAGTGCTAAGCACTATCGTTGGTTTCTCTACATGGTAGTAGAGCCAGGTTAATTTGGTTCTTTTCAAGATCGGGGTTTAAAAAGAGATCGGGTTTACTCTAAGTATGGAATCAATGAGTCGTGTTGTTGGATTGGGAATGGAGATCTTAAACCAATATAACTATCGGTTATGGAAGTCATGTATGGAGTCATACTTGGTGAGTGAGGACTTATGGGAGGTCGTCGGCGGTAGCAGCACAACACCACCAAGGGGAGATGCTGCAACAGCGGAAGCGACAAAGGAGTGGACACGGAAGAATGCCAAGGCGGAATTTGCTTTGAAGATGTCAATATCCTCGGGAGTATTTGAGCATGTCTCAAGGTGTACATCTGCAAGTGCTATTTGGCAGGCGTTAGATCAATTGTTCAACAAGAAGAACGAGGCTCGACTGCAACTGTTAGAGAACGAGCTGGCAAATGCGAAGCAGGGGGAGTCTTTAATCTCAGAGTTTTTCATCAAGATAAAAAATCTTTGCTCTGAGGTTAATACTCTAAATCCGGAGGAGTCAATTTTGGAAGCACGGTTGAAGCGGTCTATCATTCGTGGTCTACGACCCGAATATACACCGTTTGTTACTTCCGTTCAAGGATGGGCTACACAACCTTCCTTGGAGGAGTTTGAAAACCTACTAGCTTCGCAAGAATCACTAGCCATGCAAATGGCGGGAGTTAAAGTCCATGATGACTCGGGGAGCGCTTTTGTAGCGGGGAGGCAACAAAGCTTCAGAGCCAAACCCAAATATGGTAATACGAAGAATAATGATGGACGGGAAGGATCTTCTACGGGAGACAAGAAGCGATACAAGTGATACCGGTGTGGAAAACTTGGGCATTTCAAAAAGGATTGTCGAGTCAAGCTGAAGGAAACAAACATGGCGGAATCAAAGGGTCATACTGAAGACGGAGAATGGGGAAAATGTTTCACGCTGGAGGCTGCATCTTCAGGTACTTCCAAAACTAAAAATCTTGGAAATGACTGGATTGTGGATTCTGGTTGTAGCCATCATATTACCGGAGACGAGAAGTTATTTTCTAGTCTTCAGCGTCATGACGGGAAAGAAGCCATCATTACCGCGGATAATTCCATCCACCGAGTTGAGAAGGAAGGAACAATAGTCATTGAAGGAGATGATGGAAGCCCAATCACTCTCAAGAATGTGTACCATGTTCCTGGAGTAAGGAAGAATCTTCTCTCCGTGGTGAATGCCGTGGACTCAGGTAACTACGTTCTATTTGGCCCAAGAGACATTAAATTCTTAAAAAATATTCAAGAGTTGAAGGCGGACGTGGTTCATACCAGAGCAAGGGTTAAAGATTTATATGTTTTATCGGCCTCAAATTCTTATGTTGAGAAGATGAGTACGAATGATAATGCCTTCATATGGCATGCTAGGCTTGGTCATATAAATATGACTAAGCTGAAGGTTATAGTGAATAAGGATTTGATTAACGGGTTCCCGAAGTTGAAGATTCAAGATGAAGGAAAACTTTGTGAAGGCTGTCAATATGGAAAGTCACACAGGCTTCCGTTTGATAATTCCACTTCACGATGCAGCGCTCCGTTGGAGGGGATCCATAGTGATCTGATGGGTCCGACGAGAACATCCTCCTATTCCGGGTTTCGATACATGTTGTTGTTTATTGATGACTTCTCACGGTACACTTGGGTATACTTTGTGAAAGACAAATCAGAAGTATTCTCCAGATTTCAAGAATTCAAGGTTACCGTTGAGGGAGAATTGGGTCGAAAGATCAAGACTCTAAGGACCGATAATGGAGGGGAGCTCATGTCAAAGGAGTTTATCTCTTTTTGCCAAAAACATGGTATCAAGAGGAATTTACATGTCCATATACACCTCAGCAAAATGGAGTAGCAGAAAGGAAGATCAGACATCTGAGCGAGACATGTAGAAGATGGCTACATGACAAAAATTTTCCTAATGCCTTATGGGCGGAAGGTATGAGATGTGCAACATATGCCATTAACCGGATGCCACTTAGTCCAAACAATATGAAGTCTCCTTATGAGATGGTTCATGGGAAGAAGCCAACGGTGAAACATCTCAGGATATTTGGATCAGTCTGCTATGTTCATGTGTTTGACTCGCAAAGAACAAAGTTAGAGGCAAAGGCGAAGAAGTGCATCTTTGTCGGCTATGATGAACAAAGGAAGGGCTGGAGGTGTATGGATCCAGAGACACACAAGTACACTGTGTCTCGTGATGTTGTCTTCGATGATGTTTCCTCGTTTTATGGGCCACCTCAAGTCATGGTCGAACAAAAAGGTGGAGGTTCCTCCAAGATCGATGAACCAGACATTCAAATGATAAGTGAAAGCAGATGTCCTGAAAAGGAGACGCACGATGAAAGGGGGAGCACTAGACAAGAGGAAGATGAGGAAGAAGATCATAGTTCAATGGCAAATCAACGGCCGAAAAGGAACGTTGTCAAACCTGCTCGGTTCAGAGATGAAAGGTTTGTTACTACTTACTCATGCTATTTTGCAGCTCCATTTGATGAAGAGGAGCCATCATCGTATGCTGAAGCAAAAGGAGTTCAAGAGTGGGAGGCCGCAATGAAGGAGGAAATGAATGCTCTCATGAAGAACGAAACTTGGGATTTGGTTCCGAAACCCAAGGATGTCCAACCCGTTTCTTGTAAATGGGTGTATCGAATTAAGCGAAAAACAGATGGGAGCATTGACAGATTTAAGGCAAGGTTGGTTGCTCGAGGGTTCTCTCAGAAGTATGGAGAAGATTATGATGAAACTTTCAGTCAAGTGGCAAAGATGATTACGGTACGTTCACTTTTATCTTTAGCCGCAAGCTTTGGTTGGAAGTTATGGCAACTAGATGTGAAGAATGCTTTTCTATACGGAGAGTTTGATAAGGAAATATTCATGGAGCAACCACTTGGTTTCACATCACGAGAGCATCCTGAATATGTGTGCAAGCTTAAGAAGGTTTTGTACGGGTTAAAACAAGCTCCACGAGCCTAGTATGGAAAGCTTGCTCAATTCCTTCAGTTTTGCGGGTATATGCCATCAAATTCTGATACGAGTTTATTCTTCAAGAAGAATGGAGGAGTCCACGTGGTAGTTCTTCTTTACGTGGATGATATAATCATCACCGGGAATGATGATGCGGAAATTGCTCGTCTACAAGAGGATATGTCGATAAGGTTTGAGATGAAGAAATTGGGTGAGTTGAATAACTTTCGTGGCCTAGACGTTGAAAGAGTGAAAGATGGAATTTTCATTGGCCAACAAAGTTATGCAAGAAGGATTGTTGAGAGGTTCGGAGTACATTAAGGGAAGACACGGGCTACTCCGATGGATGTAAACATAAAGCTTAAACGTGAAGAAGGGTCTTTGCTATCGGATCCTCGACCTTATCGCTCTCTTATAGGAAGTCTTCTATTCTTAACCATTACAAGACCTGACATTGCCTTCGCGGTAGGTCTCGTAAGTCGGTTTATGCAAGCACCAAGGAAGCCACACCTAGAAGCGGCGAAGAAGATCTTAAAGTATGTGAAGACAACTATGATATATCATGGTTTTTACCCCTTTTAAGCCATGATATAAGTCCGTTTTATAGAGTCTTTCTACTATTTTGTAGTGTTTTAGAGTCTTTTATAGGTTTTAGCACGTTTGGAGCATAATTGGAGATATTGGAGTTTTTTGGAGCATTTTGGAGCAAAACAGAAGTTCGTGTAGCTGAGTACCCGATATGAAGCCTTAGTATCGATCGATACTACCCTAGTATCGGTCGATACTCATTGCAGCAAGACATAAGTCACGACTTTTATGAAGAGTTGAAGAATTGCAAAATTGCCCAGAAGGCTTTAATAATTGCAATAAGCCGCAAAACGTGTTTTAGGTTATTAATTAGGTTTTTGATTTGATTTGATTCTGAGTTTTGTGAGAGAGCTTTCTGAGGGAGACAAGTCTGAGACTCTGTTCGTCCGAGAGAAGATTTCGAACCCTCTTGTTACTCTCCTTTTTATTATTTATTTGAGTATTATTTCAGCCATATTTAGTGTCTCAGTTACCATGTCTGAGTAGTTCTCTTGTTAGGTTCAGGGTTCTCATAAGGGTTTTCTCTGAATGTTAGGTTAATTGAATAATTAGGATTCACCATCTGAATTAGTTCTTCGCCCTAGGTTGTTCTCAAAGCTAATTCTAGACTGATCACCTAGAACTTAGATCTTAGGATAATTGGTCAGGCACGAGAATGCGATTAATTACCTGACAGAACCTAGAGTGAGCAAAATAACTATTCGCAAAGAGATTTGGTTTAGTTGTTTTGTGAACAAATCAAACTTGAACTAAAAGCTGGTTTAGACTTTAGGATTCGCAAAGAGATTTGGAATTCTAGGATTTAGACTTAGATAGTTTTCGCAACGAGAGTTGGTTAGCTATACTTTAGTGATTTGAGTTCAAGAACCGCGCTAAATCTGAATCCTGTTAGTTAGTCTATCTACATTCATTGAATTCCTAAGAAATACCCTGAGCCTAACTTTCTTCCAATTGACTTACAACACATTTAATTTACGCATTGCTTTCATTTACATCTGTTGGTTTAGCTTAATTCGAATCTACATAATCTATTGCGTAAATTATGGAGTTCTTGTGTTCGACCCCTACTTATACTACAACACTGCTTTAGTACTTTTAGGGTATTAATTTGAGCATATCAAATTTGGCGCCGTTGCCGGGGATTCAATTTCGCCATTAGATTTTAGTGAAGAATTTTGACTAAATCGTCGAGTATCGATCGACACCCTAGTGGTATCGGTCGACACTCGTCGCGTTTTTTTCGGTTACTTACGTTCTTGATCTTTCGTGTTTCAGGTGTATGCCTACTCGAGAAACCAGAAGAAACAAGAACACTCAGCTAGTTGATCTGTCAAACGAGCAGCTAGCACATTTGGAACGCACACTCAGAAAAGCAAAGAAGCCAGCAAAGATGAACAACAACCCAGTGGTTTTGATTCAGGATGAGGCTGATACTTTCAGAGACCGAGAGGGTCAATTGTGCAATGAGAGAGGGCAAAGACTTGATGGAGATGGGAACGTTATTGCCCCTCCAGCTGTTGTAAATGCTGAGAACGCTGCGGTTGAGCGTGGTAGAACAATTGGTGAATGCAACAGACCTGATCAGTTCTACGCAAACCGATCAACGATTCGTCCTCCTGCCTTTCAGAGGAATGACTTCGAGCTGAAATCTGCATACTACACTCTTGTAGGTCAGCACACTTTTCATGGTCTCTCTAATGAACACCCCATGGATCATATCGAGAAGTTCGAGGATTTGGTCTCTAGCATCAAATGCAATGGAGTGTCCTACGACTATCTGTTCTGTAAGCTTTTCCCATACTCTCTTGGTGGGGATGCTTCTTATTGGCTCAAGCAACTACCAGCTGGGTCATTGACTACATGGGATGAGACTAAGACTGCTTTCCTGATTAACTTCTATGACGATGCGAGATCAGAAGAGTTTAGGAATAAGATTTCCCAGTTTTCTCAGGGAATGACTGAGGCTTTCAAGGCTGCTTGGGGGACATTCAGATCGTATCAGAGGGATTGACCACATCATGGGTACACTATGGTTCAGTTGCTGAGTTTCTTTTTCAGAGGGATTGACTAGAGGTATCAGATGGCGCTGGACTCTGCGAGCAATGGTAATTTCTTTACCAAATATCATGATGATGCTTACCAGCTGATTGAGAATTTTGCGTCTAGCAATAGCACAAAGAGTGCTGACATGGAGCGTAAGAAGCTGGCTGGTGGTATGGAAGGTTCACAGATTGCTGAGGTGCATGCGAAGCTGGATTCAGTGCATAATTTGTTGATGGGCAAGCAGCAGAAGGCTGTTCACTTTGCTAATGATGTTGAGGTTTTCAATGAGGATGAGGTAGAGGATGTTAACTACATTGGTGGTTCTGGTTTTCAAGGTCAGAGGAATCAATACAACAACCGAAATTTCGACAACAACTTTCAGCAAGGGGGATTCAAATCTGAAGGTAATCAAGGTGGTTCTGGATCGAATCAGTTTAACCAGAAACCTTTTCAGAGCAGTGGTTACACAAGGAACTATGAGAATTCATCTTATCAGCAAGTACTTGCTAAAAATTCTGAGAGCAAGATCAAGGCTATGCTTGAACAGCTGGTTCAAGGGCAGGATAAGATGATGGTGAGCTTCAATGGGAAGTTGGATGATCTTTACACAACCTTGAATGGAAGGATCGAAGCGCTCAGTATGAGTCAAAAGAAGTTGGAAATTCATGTTGCTCAAACTTCAGAAGCTGTGAAAAGGCAAGAGGGTGTTCTTCCAGGTAGAGGAGAGAACCCAAGGAGGGAGCACATCAATGCAATCACTCTGAGGAGTGGAAAAGAGGTGAATACATGAGTGAAAGATGCATAACTTTTCGTCGATCTCGACGATGAGGATTCTGAAATCCCGAGGGTATCGATCGATACACCCCAGTGTCGATCGACACCAGTCAAAATATTGCAACGGGACAACTCCAAAACCCCTGTGTCGATCGACACCTCAAGCATCGGTCGATACTGAGACTACTGCGGAGAAGACACCTGAGACTTCGAATGTAGTGCCTAAGGTAGTTCCAGAACGAGTCTATATACCGAGGATACCTTATCCTAGAGCTGTTGGGAAGACTAAGAAGGAGGTGGAAGACTCTAGATGCAAGCAGATATTGGACAGGCTGATTGTCGAACTTCCTTTCCTCGATGCAATTAAGACTTCCCCAGCTTTCAGAAGATATGTCAAGAAGATAGTGTCTAGCAACTTGAACCTTGAAGAAGGATGTGTGATGCTTACTCAGAAGTGCAGTGCAATATTAACCAACATAATTCCAAAGAAACTTCCGGATCCAAGGAGCTTTGTGTTGGACTGTACGATATTCACCGAAAGGTTCGAGCGTTCTCTATGTGATCTTGGCTCAAGTGTGAACCTCATGCCGTATTCAGTTGCCAAGAGGATGGGTATGACTAATTTCACGCCCACCAGGATATCTTTGATACTTGCTGATCGCTCAATGCGACTTCCAGAGGGGCTACTCGAAGATGTTCCTATTAAGATCGGGAATTGCTTGATCCCGACTGATTTCATTGTCTTGGAGTATGATGCTGAGCCCATAGACCCCCTTATCCTGGGTAGACCATTCCTTGCCACAGCTGGTGCATTGATTGATTGTAGGAATGAGAAGATAGCTCTTAACATAGGTGCTTTGGTCATGACCTTTAACATGGATAAGATGATGAAGAGACCGACTATCGATGGGCAGACTTTCTTCGTAGATACTTTCACGGATATTGCTGAAGAGTACTTCTTGGAGATGCATCATGAGGATCCGTTGGAAAGGGCACTGGTTTGTTCAGCTGAATCTGAGGTGTTCTTGAGTGAAGACGCTGCTGGTTACTCGAAGATGCTCGACACTGCACCATCAGTGTCGATCGATACTCCTTTAGTATCGGTCGACACCCTACGGCCAGGCAGGGAATTGGGCGAATGTTCCAGGCAAGCTGCTAAGCTTGGAGATTGGAGCGAGGAGAAAGCTCCTAAGGTGGAACTCAAGCCACTTCCAGCCAATTTGAGGTATGTTTTTCTTGGTCCTAATTCTACATACCCTGTGATTATTAATGCTTCTTTGAACAACGCAGAGGTTGCCTTACTGCTGAGCAAGCTGCGCATGTATCGCAAAGCTCTTGGCTATTCTCTTGATGACATTTCAGGTATATCATCGGATCTGTGCATGCATATGACTCATCTTGAGGACGAGTCAAAGGCTACAATTGAGCATCAGAGGAGGCTGAATCCAAATCTGAAAAAGTGGTTAAGAAGGAGGTTATGAAGCTCTTGGATGCAGGGGTTATCTACGCCATCTCAGATAGTTCTTGGGTTAGTCTGGTGCACGTTGTTCCTAAGAAAGGAGTGATAACTGTGGTGAAGAATGAGAAAGATGAGTTGGTTCCTACTAGGACTATCACTGGGCATCGAATGTGCATTGACTACATGAAGTTGAATGCGGCCACAAGGAAAGATCATTTCCCACTGCCTTTCATTGATCAGATGTTAGAGAAGTTGGCTAGTCATCCCTACTACTGTTTTCTCGATGGTATTCAGGCTTTTTCCAGATTCCGATTCATCCAGATGATCAGGGGAAGACGACTTTTACATGTCCTTATGGCACATTCGCATATAGGAGAATGCCATTTGGATTATGTAATGCTCAAGCTACTTTTCAGAGATGCATGATGTCTATCTTCACAGACATGATTGAGGACTTTATGGAGGTGTTCATGGATGATTTTTCAGTATATGGATCATCTTTCAAGGACTATTTGGCTAACTTGTGCAAGGTGCTACAGAGGTGTGAGGAGAAACACTTGGTCCTTAATTGGGAAAAGTGTCACTTTATGGTTCAGGATGGCATCGTTCTTGGGTACAAGGTTTCTGAAGCTGGGATCGAGGTTGATAAGGCTAAGATTCAGGTTATGACATGTCTGCCACCACCGACTTCTGTGAAAGATATTAGGAGTTTTCTGGGTCATGATGGGTTTTACATGAGATTTATTAAGGATTTCTCCAAGGTAACCCGCCCACTCACAGCCCTGTTATGCAAGGAGACACAATTTGATTTCACACCAGAGTGTCTTGCGGCTTTTGAGGAGATTAAGAAGGCATTAGTGAGTGCTCCTATTGTGCAACCTCCAGATTGGACTTTGCCGTTCGAGATTATGTGCGACGCAAGCGATTTTGCTGTGGGTTCTGTTCTGGGTCAGAGGAATGATAAGAAGCTGCATGTCATCCACTACGCCAGCAAAACATTGGACGATGCTCAGAGGAACTACATCACAACAGAGAAGGAATTACTTGCGGTGGTTTTCTCTTTCGATAAATTTCGCCCTTATTTGATTGGGAGCAAAGTGATCGTTCACACAGATCATGCTGCTCTCAAATATTTGATGCAGAACAAGGATCTCAAACCTCGTCTTTGTCATTGGGTTCTTTTGCTCCAAGGGTTTGATATTGAGATAAAGGACAAGAGAGGAGTAGAGAATGGGGTGGCTGATCATCTTTCGAGGTTGAAGCTCGATACAGATGTACCTATTGATGATCAATTACCTGAGGAGTCCATTTACTGCATGGAAACTGGTTTCCAACGTGGCTTCACCGAAAATCAACAATTTCCACGAATTGCAGGTTTCGGTATCGATCGACACTCCCCTAGTGTCGGTCGATACCCGTCGGCTTCTGAACCTGTTTTGACCGTGGAACACCTTGGTGCTTATGAAGAGTATCTCGTTGCTGCAGCCGACTACGATCTACCATGGTATGCTCATATTGCCAACTTCCTCGCTGCGAATACAGAGCCAAAGCACCTACCGAAATATGCCAAGAAGAAATTTCTGCGAGACATAAGACGATACTTTTGGGATGAGCCTTACCTGTATAAGCATTGTTCTGATGGTATTTACAGGAGATGCATTGCTGAATCGGAGGTACCTGCGGTTTTGTTTCACTGCCATGGTTCTGAGTATGCTGGACACTTTGCTACTTTCAAGACGGTGTCCAAGGTTCTTCAAGCATGCTTCTGGTGGCCTACTATGTTTAAAGATGCTCATACCTTTATCTCGCAGTGTGATGTGTGTCAGAGGAGATGGAAGATCAGTAAGAGACATGAGATGCCACAGAATTTCATCCTTGAGGTTGAGATTTTTGATTGTTGGGGTATCGATTTTATGGGACCTCTTCCTTCGTCATACAAGAACCAGTACATTCTAGTTGCAGTGGATTATGTTTCTAAGTGGGTGGAGGCAATTGCTAGTCCAACCAACAACTCTTCGGTGGTTCTCAAGCTGTTTGAGACCATCATCTTTCCACGATTTGGCGTGCCTCGTATTGTTATAAGTGATGGTGGCAGTCATTTCATCAACAGGGTTTTTGAGAAGTTACTGAGGAAGCATGGTGTGAATCATCGTGTGGCTACTCCTTATCACCCCCAGACCAGTGGGCAAGTCGAGGTCTCCAATAGGCAAATCAAGGAGATTCTAGAGAAGATAGTGGGAACTTCTAGGAAGGATTGGTCTACGAAGCTGGACGATGCGCTGTGGGCTTACAGGACTGCTTATAAGACACCATTGGGCACTACCCCTTTTCATTTGCTGTATGGGAAAGCATGTCACCTTCCTGTGGAGATCGAGCATAAGGCAGCATGAGCTACTAAGTTGCTGAATTTTGACATCAAGCCTGCTGCTGAGAAGCGATTGATCCAGCTGAACGAGCTGGATGAGATTAGGCATCATGCCTATGAGAACTCGAGGCTGTACAAGGAGAGGACTACGGCGTACCACGACAGGAAAATCCTCGACCGAATTTTTCAAACCCAATGATCAGGTACTTCTGTATAACTCTCGTTTGCATTTGTTTCCTGGTAAATTGCGTTCTCGTTGGTCAGGTCCCTTCACTGTCAAGGAGGTTAGACCACATGGTGCACTTGTCCTGCGTAATCCCTCCGGCGAGGAGTTCACTGTCAATGGACAACGGGTGAAACACTACATACGGAAAACTGAGATCCCAGACGGACACATGATACCTCTGGATGATGCACCCACTGCCTGAAAGGCGGTACAGTCAAGCTAATGACGTTAAACGAGCGCTTGGTGGGAGGCAACCCACTGGTGAGTCTGTACATATCTTTTTCCTTTCTTTTTATTTTTAGTTTTGTGTTTCGTTGTGTCACGTGAAACAGATTCGGACGAGCTGTATCAATCGACACCACCTATTGTCGATCGACACCCTCCATACGCCAGAGAAGCACCAACTTGCTACGAGTATCGAGTGACACTATATAGTATCGGTCGATAGCTGCCGCCCAGGTAAGTTTCCTTATAAACCCTACGGTTTTTCGCTTTTGCCTCACAATCTCCATCGACCGACACACGCCCACTTTCACCAAAAATCACCAAATCTTCGTTTCTCAACGCTTTTGAGTGATTTTGAGTCTATTCTGTTCGGTTTTTCGTGCTCTATACCATTCTCTCATTCTTTCTCACGATCTACTAGGTATGTAACACGAATCTTCACCTTTTCAATCCATGCACCAAGTTTAGATTTTCGACTTTTAGGCTCTTAGAACTAGTTTTATTGGATGATTATCACTTGATTAGTGTGTTCTAGGCCTAGTCAAACCTTGCCTTACGTTTCGTTACGCTTGGTTTGCAATTTTGGAATTTTCGGATTAGTGTGTTCTTCGTGACTGCTCGATACCTCTCTGAGTATCGATCGATACTACCTTAGTATCGGTCGATGCTCACACTTTCACTTGGCCGAGATTGCTGTGTTTGAGAAAGATGCTGGATTTATGTTGTGTTTTGTGTTTGTTGATAATGCAAATGGCGCCTCGCAAGAAGCCACGTACCGATGATGCCTCGAGCTCTAACCCATCTGGCTGCGATCGTCCGAAGGAGTATTGTCTAGGCGCACATGTCAAGATCTTCGATGGTTTAACTTGGCACAGAGGGGTCGTAAAGGCTTGCCTCACCAACGACCGTTACTTGGTGCGGATCAACGGTGCGCAGGAGGATATTACTCTCCCCCACACTTCCCTCCGCGACATCCCTGCACCACCTCCACCTCGTTCTGCCTCCCCAGTCGCTCCTGGAGCAGCATGTAGGCCTCCTTGGCCTAAGATCAGTGAGAAGACCAGAATACGCTTGAGAGATGATTACGAGGGCTCCGATAAGGAGATTACAGAGAGTCGGGCTTGCACGCACATGCCTATTTCAGAGGAGTGGGACGACTATGACTCGATCTTCTACAACGTCTGGCAGGAAGTTGATGTGCGCCCCACTCGATTTGTGGACACGCACACTATGAGGCATCTGGGTTTCGACAGAGAGCTTGATGGTTTGATCCGGAAGATCGGACTGGGGACGATGCCTACGCGGCAATATGACTTATACCCCGACTTGGTCCGCCAGTTCCTCGCGTCTGTCCGCATCTACTACACTGGTGAGCCTCCAGTGACTGCACAGCAGGGTGTGCTGACGTTTCTGATTCGCGGTGTGCGCTACAAGATTTCTTTTCAGGAGCTTTGCGACATATATGGGTTTAACAGAGATTTCTTGAGGTGTGAGCTTCCACGCAAGTTCTTGGATATTGAGGCATTCAGGTCTCATTTCGGGCACGGGGTCTACGACAGCAAGACCACCACACAAATGGATGTGCGCCATCCTGTCCTGCGATGTCTTGTTTGAATCTTGAGCAACACCTTGTTGTGCAAGATGGAGCCTAACAAGATGAGGGTAACTGAGCTGATTGTGTTGTCCATTGGGATCGGGGACATCATTGATGATGAGGCGTACGAGTGGCCTGAGATTGACCTTGCGGTCAACTTAGGTGCTGTTTTTGCGCACCACTTGGAGTCGCTGAAGGTGAAGCCTTTTACCGGACGCGGCAAGTCTTCTAGGACTTCAGGTCGCCAGAAGACTGAGACGGTGGGCAGTCTCCTCACTCCCATTTTTATGCATCTTGGGATCAGCACCGCCAGTTGCTCGATCTTGACATCCCGAGAGCTTATGGATTTGGCGCACCTGGAGCACCTGCGCTGGCTAAAGCCTGATAGGCGTTAGGTTTTCAGCACTTCTGTTGGGGACTATCTGGTTCAGCTCCCTAACATAGATCTGACAGACATTGGCGGTGATCCTGCTCAGCTACTCTTCGCGCCTGACACTGCTGATATGGAGCCTGCACCGGTCACTCGACGTCGAGGCTCAGCCACTAGAGCCCGTCCGCCTGCATCTGGCCCTGCTGGGGGTCAACCACGCGCCCGACCCGCACCTGTTCCTACACCTACTCTTCCTACGCCACCTGCGATGGAGATGGACCCGTTCCAGCGCTACGTTGTCGAGAGTCTTCAGACCATTTGGAGTGCTATGTCTCGATGCAGCTGCATGGCGTCTCAGCGTCCCATTTCACCACGCTCACCACATCAGACTGGACCATCTGGAACTGCTGGCGATGACTCTGACGCCACTGAGGAGGATTAGTCCTCTGTTTATCTGGTTTCACGTTTGTCTTTCTTTTCCCTTTTCTGTTTCTTTTCGTTTGGACTTTTGTTATTTTGAGTCGTTATGTCAGCATTTTATCATTTAGTACTTTGTGGAACATATGCTTTTATGATCTTTTGTTGCTTTTAACTTGTGTTTGAGTGATCTAACAGTGCTAACCATAACACATTTGGATCGTTTGACACAATTTTTGGGCACAATTGTCACTGTCAAGAGGAATTCTGTCGACCAACCACTGGTATCGATCGATACCAGTGCAGTGTCGGTCGACACTCATCACCATCTCGGGTAACCTCTTCGATTTTCACATTCCACTGGGTTCATTTGATTTTTTTCACCAAACTC
>PKMM01010508.1:34109-90335 GCA_002933915.1 Eutrema heterophyllum
AAAAAAAAAAAAAAAAAAAAAAAAAAAAAGATATATATGATAAGAAATAAGTATGGGGGAGAGAAAGTGATACAAAAAGTCTGAAATTGAGTGGTTCCTTGTTATGATATTGTATGGAAAAGAATCTAGAAGGTTCTTGGTATTAATCACAGCGATGAAACTGGCGATGAGGGGTTTAATTAAACGATGCTGCGAAATAATGTGTGTAGTCTGGGGAAGCTACGAATGCCTAAGGAGAAGTACTTGGTGATTAATCTTGGAACTGGTTAGGTAACATTTGGGTGCTTGGGAAAAAGGTAATTGCAGTGTTTCATGAACAGGTGAGTCTCCGTGTTTTCAAACCTCTTTCTCTGGTTTAGTCTTCTATTTGCTTGAGGGCAAGCAAATGCTAAGTCTGGGGGAGTTGATATATCATAGTTTTTACCCATTTTAAGCCATAATATAAGTCCGTTTTATAGAGTCTTTCTACTATTTTGTAGTGTTTTAGAGTCTTTTACAGGTTTTAGCACGTTTGGAGCATAATTGGAGATATTAGAGATTTTTGGAGCATTTTGGAGCAAAACAGATGTTCGTGTAGCTGAGTACCCGATATGAAGCCTTAGTATTGATCGATACTACCCTAGTATCGGTCGATACTCATTGCAGCAAGACAGAAGTCGCGACTTTTATGAAGAGTTGAAGAATTGCAAAATTGCCCAGAAGACTTTAATAATTGCAATAAGCCCCAAAACGTGTTTTAGGTTATTAATTAGGTTTTTGAGCCACTTTTGTTGGCTACGCAGGTTTTTGATTTGATTTGATTCTGAGTTTTGTGAGAGAGCTTTCTGAGGGAGACAAGTCTGAGACTCTGTTCGTCCGAGAGAAGATTTCGAACCCTCTTGTTACTCTCCTTTTTATTATTTATTTGAGTATTATTTCAGCCATATTTAGTGTCTCAGTTACCATGTCTGAGTAGTTCTCTTGTTAGGTTCAGGGTTCTCATAAGGGTTTTCTCTGAATGTTAGGTTAATTGAATAATTAGGATTCACCATCTGAATTAGTTCTTCGCCCTAGGTTGTTCTCAAAGCTAATTCTAGACTGATCACCTAGAACTTAGATCTTAGGATAATTGGTCAGGCACGAGAGTGCGATTAATTACCTGACAGAACCTAGAGTGAGCAAAATAAATATTCACAAAGAGATTTGGTTTAGTTGTTTTGTGAACAAATCAAACTCGAACTAAAAGCTGGTTTAGACTTTAGGATTCGCAAAGAGATTTGGAATTTTAAGATTTAGACTTAGATAGTTTTCGCAAAGAGAGTTGGTTAGCTATACTTTAGTGATTTGAGTTCAAGAACCGCGCTAAATCTGAATCATGTTAGTTAGTCTATCTACATTCATTGAATTCCTGAGAAATACCCTGAGCCTAACTTTCTTCCAATTGACTTACAACACATTTAATTTACACATTGCTTTCATTTATATCTGTTGGTTTAGCTTAATTCGAATCTACATAATCTATTGCGTGAATTCTAGAGTTCTTGTGTTCGACCCCTACTTATACTACAACACTGCTTTAGTACTTTTTAGGGTATTAATTTGAGCATATCAAACTCTTGGCATGGGTTTGGTGTACAAGTATAATGCCAAGATTTCTCTTCATGGATTCACAGATGCAGACTTTGGTGGAGATCTAGAAGATCGGTGATTTCGCGTGTTTTACTCGCACCAATTAACCTAATGCGCACACTACCGCAATCATAACAATATGTCGTTGTTGTACTTAGGGATCGAATCCACAGAGAGAAAGAACAGCACAATAAGAATACAAGAAACTAATTAAGCTAAGCTAAACGTTTTTGAGTGTTTGCATAAGGAACTAATCACGATAAAACTAGAAGTAAAATAAGAAACGCAGAACGAGAAGATTACATGACACTTAAAATGATCAAAGCAGTTTTAAAGAAACAAGTTCAAAGAAGATAAGACAATAAACTCGGTTTACTCAAGAAGATAAAGATATGGATCGTAGGATATGGTATGTGATTTCGAGTATTCGATGATTCTCTTATGAAGTTTCTACTTACTCAATGAGCTTGTTCTAAGGCAAGGGACACAAACTAGTAGCTTAACTCACTTCCGTGATGCTAAACCCTTTATTAATAACTCGAATTAGCTAATCTTCCGATTGCAATAACCAAATTATCAATAAGCATGTAACGAAAGCCCTTTTTAGCCAATAAATGAACCTTAGTCACGATTTTCACCTTGCTAAGTGTCAAGAACATGTTAGAAGTCTTCTAGACAGCCTACTAAACCTCTTCCAAGGGCAAACTGACCATGATCTAGAGATTGAGTAGCTACTTCAATCCTAGCCTTAAGATCACTTCTAAACATGAGAACTTTTGTAATCTTGTCCTAAACATCAATAGATTATCATCTATCCCTCTAAATCAACCATTCCCACAGTCCATAAGAAAACTACTCACACATAGTTAAAACACAAAACAAAACCGAACAAAAGCAAGACATAGCAAATTAAAGAAGATTGATGGAAGGAAAGTAAGAAAATCTTCACTAAGATGGAGTGGATCTTGAATCTTTCATACAAATACAAGAGAGGAGAAGAGAGGAGTTCTAGAACAGTGAAAAGAGGTAGAGTGGTGATATTTTTTGTCCTCCCTAAGAAAGGACAATGATTGTAGAATATATTACAAAAAGGTTGGACCCCAAAGTCAAGCTAAAAATCTGTCACACTCTTGATCGGTTATGGCGATCGGTTATAACCGATAGCCTGTACAATTTTTCTGCCATCGGCTTTATCGATCGGTTAGTAACCGATCCTCTGTGCATTTGTCGTGGGATCACTTTCATCGATCGGTTAGTAACCGATCGCGCGTGTAAATTCCGGTCCTCTTGTTCTTCCTTCGATCTTTGCGGTTCCTCCTCGAACTTCGTTCGCCCCCTTTCGTCCACGCTCATCCAAATCAGTCCTGAACACCTGAGAAAGGCTCCAACAAGCTAAAAAGAACAAAAAAATGACCTAGGACATCCTAAATGCAGTGTAACTCGATTTGGACCTAAATGCAATATATACATAATAGAAACTATACGAAACACAAGGAAAACGGAGGAAAATATGAGACTTGAAGTGGTAAAATACAGTGATATCAATCGGAAATCTACTTCGGGATATGTGTTCTTATGTGGAGACACAAGTGTTTCATGGTGTAGCAATAAGCAAGCAACGGTGTCGTTGTCTACCACTGAAGCGGAGTATAAAGCTTCGACACTCGCAGCTCAAGAGTGTATATGGCTTCGAAGACTCCTTGAAGATTTGTTCGAGCCTATAAATAAGCCGGTTGCCATCTACGGAGATAATCAAAGTGCTTTCAAGTTGGCTAACAATCCGGTGTTTCATGCAAGGACGAAACATATCGAGTTAGAACATCACTTTATACGGGAGAAGGTGCTCGATGGAACAATTGAAACTTTGGAGGTTCGAAGCGAGGACAACGTTGTAGACATCTTCACCAAGTCATTACCAAAATGCCAGTTCGAGTTACTTCACTCAAAGCTTGGGATGGTTGACAAAATCAAGTTTAAGGGGGGAGTATTGAAATTAAACTTGATTTTGGGTCAAGCTTAATTTTGGGTCCATGATGAAATTATTTTTAATTGGACCAAGCCCAAGATTAAGCTCAAATTCTAGAGAATTTCTAGAAATACTCTAGAAGGTTACCACCTCCTTAAGTGTTTCTAGAGAATTGTATAAGATAATAATATGTATGTATTGTTGTAGAAAACTCTAGAAATTTAGGTGAAATATCTAGCAATTAAGGAGGTTATAGTAGAAATATCTAGATCCTTTTGTAAGATATTTTGTAGTTAGTGGAGCCTATAAATAGCTCCCTCCTCTCCCATTTGTAATCAACTTGAACAAGTGAATAAAAAGCAAGTTCAAAGAGAGAGAGTGTTCTTCGTAAGTTCTCTAATCTTCTTTTAAGTCTTTCAAGTATCCTCTAAGTTTTCTTCCATATTCTTCTTCATACTTAGAGAGTTTATTCTCTTGGTTTCTCTCGTGTTTCTCGGGTATACGGTCTTGGGCTAGTGCTAAGCACTATCGTTGGTTTCTCTACAGTAACAACCCATTATGCAGGGAATCCAGAGAAGAAATTTTGCAGTAGAGTAATCGAGATAGCACCACCTTAAGACAGATTTGTACCGTATCTGAAGAAATCAGACCCAACAACCTATCAGCCCAATCATCAGCGACTGACTTCCACTTTGTCGATACAAACGTCCCATGTTCATAACAGCTTATGGGTCGGTGATGGTTGATACAAACAACCCATGTTTACAATTTATTCTCCAGATAAAGTCCTCACTGTCTGCATCTCCATTCCTCAGCACAAAGCTCATCCTCATCTTCGCCATAGGTCGTTTTCACCAATGACCATGAGATAAAGCTTCAAAATTTGTCAAGAAAACCGAGATAAAATTGGATGAAGAAAAGAGTATAAACTCAATTACAAGCTAAGGATTCTTGGGACATCATCATGTTCAACATAAAAATCTTTCCCAATGATTTCAATCTTATTTCAAGATATTAGTGGTTCCCATGAGACTGCAACTAAGATATATATATATATATATATATAGTAGAATTCACATCAAAGATGCCCAAGTCAGATATGAAGAGTTGAGAGAAAAAAGGATTCAAGAAAACATCGAAGATGCCCAAATCACCACAATCAATTGAAGACTTATAAGGGTAAGATGAATAACAACGATTGGTATTTAGAGATGTCAATGATTTCATTAAAGATTTCTTATGGAATAGAAAGCCGTGTTGAGAATGGAAAGAGGTGTATCGGTTTAATTGCTTCGACGACATCTTCGGAGATTTTTTGTAAAGTTTTTGAAGATTTTTTGTTTTTATTATCATTATTTTTTTCCCATTAAGATGAATGTTTAGTGAGTTAGATAATTAAAGAGAAAGAAAGAGTAGAGGATATAGGTATCAGTTAATGATGAAATGAACATAAAGTGGTGTTTTTCAATATATAGTGCAAAATCTGTGCAATCCAAAAACCTCTATAATCAAATTTGAGTATCAATCATGTATATAAAAACACAATCATTTTAATGTTTAATATGTTAAACATTGAAAGAGAAGGAGAGAATCAATTATCGATGAAATGAACGTATAGTGGTGTATTTTCAGTATAATATAACATTTGTGATATACATATTCAATGAAAAATTGAATTTCTTCAGCAAAGCTTGCCAAAGCAATATCTCTCTCTCTCTCTCAACTTCAAAATTTACTATTTCTTCTCTCTGATCGATCGTCATCCTCTGTGGTTCATAATGTTGATATACAAATTCAATGAAAAATTGAATTTCTTTGGGCAATGGTTGGTGGGTTTCTTCTACTTAAACCACCCTCACCAAAGAAACGATACACATCCTCTTTCCATCTTCATTTCACCGTGGGTTCTTCTCCAAATCTGCCCTCGAAAAGCTCTGTCAAATCATTTCCGCAAGAGCACAAGTCATGAGCGACGTGAGGGGTGTGAATGACACGAAATTCAAAAACACCGTGACCGAACTCGTCTGAGCCAACATTTACGGTGGTCCGGGTGAATGCATGGTGTATGAGATTGCAAAGGCAACAACAGCACAGTTCAATTATCAACTATAAACTATCTCTACATTACTACGCTCCCTCTCTTCAGACTTCAGTGTCATCGTCTCATCATTAATACCTCTGTATCCTCTCTCTCTCTTTCTCTTTCGCACTACCTCTCTTCCAAAACGATCGCAACTCCCCTATAATCCTATTCTCTGCTCAAAAATTTATTTTTTCCCATTGCTCCTTCATAATTGTCCATCAATGAAGGCAAACAGAACTGAGCCATGGTGGTTGTATTTTCTCTATTTAAAACGTATCACACAAACTTACACCCAACAAAAAATTCTCTTTGGTTTTTTCTTCACCATCTCTTTGGTTTTTTCCTCTTTCAATGGCGTCTAGAGCAGACATCATGAATGCCGCGAGAATTAAGAGCATCGGGAAGTTCCAGAAGTTTGCGGAGGACATGATCAACGCAAACAACTTCCTTTCAAGACAATGTATGGTGAAGGAGATCGCAGAAGCCACGACAACAAAAGTTTTTGGTGTCCGAGCGGAAAAAGTGGAGATTGTGGACTTGCACAACGGCTGGAGATCGGCCGAGTTCAAGTACTCAGAGCACACACCCATGCCTTGGCCGACGCAAAAAGGAGTGAAGACCCCTCCTCCCGTGCATACAGAGACTCTGTTCAAAGTGATCAAAGCCAGCGCTAAGATCATACTTGTCCGTGAGTTCAAGCGTACCGCTGAGATCGAGAGCAACCTGGGGGGGGGGGTGAGAAGCTCGTGAAAGAGTTTCAGCGCCCGAGTCCTAGTCCTCCGGCAACCCCATGATACTCCCTTCCGGTAGGAGAGCGGCAGAGAGAAGAGAAGAGAAGAATCATTATCTGTTTGTGTGTGTGTGTGTGTGTGTTTTCTTTTTCTTTTAGGTTATCTTTTAAGTTTCTGTAATTCCTTCTTGTTATCTCTGTGATATCTTTCTGTAATCTTTTTTTCTTTTTAAGTTTGGTTATTTGAAGGAGAAATGACTAGTTTAATTATTGTCAAGATTGTCGGGTTCTTATATTTAAGGTTTTAAAATCACAAACTTTGGCCAATCTTCATAACCAAATAAGCCACTAAATAGCAACACTTTGAGACAAATCAAGGAACGAACTTGTGAGAAGATATTTCCCTTACTACAATTTAAGACACCAAAAAGCACAAGGTTCAAATGTTAGCATGAGAGTACCTAAAATGATTCGAAATCCTCATTTTGATTATGGGGAAGTTGAAGAGAGATACCAGACTTTCAAATACCAATGGATTATTTATTTTGTAAAAACTGCAAAATTATTTAACTTTCCTGTCAACTTTTCAAGAGCCCTTCATCATACTATATAGATACATTATATTATATAAGATTGTTATATATATACAGAGATCTAAAACTAGGGCTGTCAACTGGTTGGGCTGACCATGGGCGTGGCCCAGTTAGAAAGTTTTTGGTCGGACAAAATTAAAGCCCAAAATGAATTGGCCATATTGGGCTTCGCCCAAGCTAACCCGCGGTCAAAAGCGGGTTGACCCGCGGTCAAATTGGTCACGCCCAAGGGTTTTCTCTTCACTCGTTTCTCTCTTTCTCTATTGCTATTTGCTATGACTCAGGCGGCGACTCCTTCTTCTTCCTCTCTCATTCACCTCTCTCTCTCCGGCGACTCCTTCTTCTTCCTCTCTCCTTCACCTCTCTCTCTGGCGACTCCTTCTTTTTCGTCTCTCCTTCACCTCTCTCTCTCTCCGGCGAATCAGGTAAAGTTTTCTTCTTCTGGGTTTTTGTTTTTGTTCCCTTTTTCAACTTTCCTTCTTCTAGGTTTTTGTATCGCAATGTTATTTCGTCGTCTTTCTTCAATATGTTGACGAAGACTTACTAATTTTGTCGCTTCTTAGGGTCACAGATTCGTGTGTTTTACATCTCTTGATAAGTTTATGTGTGTCATTTTTCTGTTTAACTCACTGTTCTGATGGTCATATTTTTGTGGCTTTGTCGCAGGAACTCTCGGAACGTGGTTTTCTTCATCCCTTTGGTCTTCCTTCACTCGAGTTATTCTTACCAAAAGGTAATTTGCTCTCTTACCTACATTAGACTGTTTAGTGCTTAATACATAAACACTTAGATGTCTACTGATTATAGGTTCATGAAGCTATAATTGGTTTTAGCTCACCATTAGTTTCATGAACACTTAGATGTGTGTTATTTATCTTGGATGTTCTATGAGTTGGTCATATGAGTTTGGTTTGTTCTGCTTTACGTTCTTGGATTGATTCAGTTTAATGTTGTTTAGTATTGCGTTTAATTAGAGGTGTTTGAGTAACTTCATAAGTAAAGTTTGAGTGATCTATTATGATGATCTTCTGGTTCAGATCTTGGAGTTTTAGGGTCTTTTCTTATGTCTGGTTTGTGTATGGTTTGTGTCTTCTTATACTTTGTGTCTGGTTTTTGTCTGGTTTATGTCTTCTTATACTTTGTGTCTTCTTTTTTTTTTCTTTTTCAGAAAAATGAAAGTCAGCTTTAGACATTTATTTGGCCAAGCCTGTGATGGATATGGTTGCGTTTAAAAGTATGAATGTCTTAACATATTGGAAGGATAACTCTAGTCGTTTTAAGGAATTGTCAAGGATGGCATGTGATGTTCTGAGTATCCCAATAACAACAGTAGCTTCAGAATCTTCATTTAGTATAGTTAGTCGAGTTCTTAACAAATATAGAAGCTGTGATTTGATAACACCATATTTTGCATGTTTTAACCCCTTTATTTTGGTGTGTTTTATTCTCATTCATGCATACTTTGTTACATATACATGCATAAGTGTCTCATTTAGCGTTAGGAGTGTGTTCTAGAGTCTTAGGGTGTATATTTGCATGTACATACCATTTTGAGTCATTTTCAGGTGTTCTTGGAGTTGGAGAAGTTATAGGAGTGTGGATAGCAACCATAGAAGGTCAATGGGGCAAGAAGAGTAAGGAAAACATGAAGGAGAGGCTGTCAAGCCATTCTATCGGTCAGTTGACCGATATAAGTGACCGATAGAATCACATAATGAAAATCCAAAGATGTCACTACTGTCAAGCTCCTGCCAAGCCATTTTTATCGGCCATTTGGCCGATAAGAGCTGACCGATAAAAGCATCAAGTATATGTGTCTAGAAGATTGACTCGGGTGGAAGCCTTACCTTTGGATTTAGCTTTGGAGCTCTTCATTAAAGTTGTAGGGAATTGAGTTAGCTTTCCAATGGGAGTGGTTTCAACTAATTCTGGGTTGTATTGAAGAAGTTACAGCCGATTAAGTGGACACATATCAGCTCTGCCGCGAAGGAGGATGCTTCCGAGAATGAAAGCTCCCTGGTAAAGTTTATATCGGCCATATGGCTGATAAAGTGGCCCGATAAACTGCCAATCCGGACCAAAAACACATTTTAATACATTTTTCTATAAATACCCCACTTAAGTTGTAATAAACATTAAGTTTTCTTCCCCACACGAAAAGTCTTCTCTTTTTAGACTTGGGAGAGTTCAAGAACACCCCTTGGTGTTCTTGAATGGATCTTCATGTATATGCCACATAAGGGAAGATTTCTTCACTTTTATTTCATATTATCTTTATTTGAATCTTCTTCTTTCTTTTCTATGGTTTACTTTTGTGATTTGTGTTGTTTTTGTGAGTTGACTTTTTCTGGGTTCTTCATGTTCTTGTGAATAGCTTTTTATTGGATCATGTTTAGGCTTGATTTGGTTGATTGATGGTTAGATGATGATGATTTAGGATGATCTTAGATAAATCTTTCACTTAGGTTCTTAGGTTGGTTCTTAATGCTAGATTTGACATGATAAACCAAAACCTAGTACTACATCTAGATTAGGTAGTTCTAGTTTGGCGTGACAAACCGAACTAAAGCTACACCGTAGGATTTTTGGTCTCGTCCCATGCTTTAGGGAAGAGATTCGAGTAAGTGGTGTTAGTACTAGATTAGATTTGTTCATTCGAGTCTTGAACTTAGGCATTTCACTCCTGACCCGAGTCTAAATGAATTGCTTGAATCGAATCTTTTGTGAGCTTTGCATATCTTAGCCAACGGAAGTTCCTGTCTAGAGTGTTAAGTGAACTAAATGAACTTGTTATTAATGCTCATTGGTCATTGGATCGCGAACGGAAGTTTATAACGGTTGATGATTGATGTAGGGATTGATACCACGAAAGTGGATCAATATATATATTGTTTGTGTTCCATGTTCTAAGATAGTGTTTAATGTTTCCAAATGAATCATTGTTTAATTATTAATCATCTCGTTGATAGTTTAAGCCATGATCCAACATTTTTTTTCTTTCGTCTTTTGTTTTCTTTCTTGCATTTCTTTTGTTTCCTTTTTATATAAACATAAAAACGTTTTGCTCTAGATTAAGAAGTTTTTTGCATTCTTAGTGTTTCAATCTTAATCCCTTATGGATTGACATCTCAAGTGCTACAATGACATGAGTACACTTGGGAAATTGAACACAAAAATATCCCGTATCATGATTCGCTATAAGGTTTTGCATTCTATTTCTGTCACTCTTTGAGCTTGCTTCAGAGATTCAAGGATGGAAACTTGCTATATAAGATTTTACGGATGAACTTCTTTGTTGAAAATTGACTTTTGTTACATTATCATCTTTTGACTTTTGTTATTCATGTGAGTGCTGAATCTATAAATTTCTTATCAGATTTCAGATATTGAGAGAGCTAATTCCCAACAGTGAACAGAAAAGAGATACTGCTTCGCTCATCACATGGATATTTTGATGATGTTTTATGCAAAGATTTGGGCGTTAGTTTCTTGTTCCACAATGAACAACAAAAAGATACTGCTTTTACGAGTTAGTTGTTGTTTGTAAAGTGGCTATATTTGATCAAAGAACTTCCCTTGAGTCATTGTTGTTGTCTCTATCTTGAGAAAAGATCTGAGTTTTCATTGAATCAAAGAAATTATAAAGTCACAATAATCTGTTTTATTATGACCAATGGACATCCCATTTGGTCATGGTCCTTAATGGACATGGTCACTATTTGTCCACAATAATTATGGTCCTTAATGGACATGCCCAAATGGGCTTGGACAGCTCATTTTGACAGCCCTATCTAAAACAGTTGGCTCCATAAACTCCCATTTGCTTCTTCCATTATCCTTTCTAACGAAAAATCTAATAATCCGGCCAAAAACAATCTAAAACAGTTGGCTCCATAAGGCAACTGTTAAGAATCCAGAGGCTCAAAGGCGTCACCTTTGTAGAGCTTAGACCCCAGCAAACCAAGATCTAAGCAGTTGTTGACATACTACAGAGACTAGCACATAAAGTTCCACAAAACAGAGTATAGAGAGAAAGAGAAGGGAGCACACACAAGATTTAACGAGTTCACGCCCATAAACCGGGTTGCTACATCTCGCCGAGATTTCTTCGCGGAATCCACTAGATCACAGAGGTTACAAGAGATCCACAAACACCCCAAAGCCCTTCTTACAAAAGCTTCACTCTGTTTTCACTCAACCCCTGTTTTTCCCCGAGAAACACTTAATCTAGTTTATACAAAGACTAAGCTTTCTCTCTCCTGATCTACATCGTGTGGCTACTCAGCACAACTCACTTCTCTCTCATGTCTACCTCTAAATTAATATATGAGGAGACAACTACAAAACCTTAGTGCTAATTGATTAATCACAAGAAGACAAAGAACCTTATCTCTTGCTTTTGTGGTCCCAAAAGCATAACCCAACCATAGTAACTTATGCTAACTATAGTTTGCTCTTGTTTGACCTTTGTTTGACTTGTAAACTTGCACATCAAGTTCTCATCTTCACAAATCTCCACCTGAGAACATGATGATCAAGCCAAACATCTTGCACTTCCATCGGAGAGAGAGTTCCTTCTTCTAGTTTCTTGGATTCCAGTCTCGGTTCCTGCAACTGCACCAGATTACCTTGTAGCTACAACAGTAAACCTGCAACTGTGACAGGAAAATCTGTAGCTGAACCAGAACACATGTAGCTGCACTAGAAACCCAACAACTGAACCATAAGACCTTGCAACTGCATCATAAGACCAGTAGCTGCACCAGCAACTGCACCAGAAACCTTGCAGCTTCAACAGAAAACATGCAACTGCTCGATCCTTCTTGATGTTTGAGATGCTGCGAATGAGATGCTTCATGCTTCACCAGAATGAGTCTTACAACTCCTTCCACTCAGATTTGTGCTGTTCACCAAGAGACATAGCTTGGCTTTCAGCCCGAGACACTCAAATCTCTACAACCTTCCTCAAAAACTGAGAAAACACAATGATACTCCACCAAAAAAGTGCCTTACAACATCTTCTTTTCTTCTGCATCATTTTCCAAGAGCTACTGCTTTGTTGCTTCTCCTGAGACATTACTAGTCTCTCCTGAGAACATGATGATCAAGCCAAACATCCTGCACTTCCATCGGAGAGAGAGAGTTCCTTCTTCTAGTTTCTTGGATTCCAGTCTCGGTTTCTGAGTATGATTACTCAACCTTGATCCTTAGCAGTTTAAACTCCATAAACCAGTTTGATCCTTGTTGCATTTAACTTCTCGTTCAATGCACTTCAGTTGTGACTACTCACAATGTTGAACCTGAGCCATCAGCAAATCTTCAGTTAGAGTTGTGAAAATCAGCTCAATACAATCTTGTATTTAGCTCAACTCTTTTGTGCCACTTCCTGACGCATTCAACACTTGAATATCTGATACAACCGCTCAACAAAATCCATTAACAAGTTCAGAAACACCTCCAACCTGTTAACTCAACAGAAAACACCACAAGCTTCACCACTTCTGACTTCTCCAATCACACAGTATATTCTACAGCTTCTGTCTAAACCATAGACCTGTTGCAGTGACTAAATGAACAATTATCCTTATGCAATACCCGATTCCTTTTGCTAGCCTTTGAGTTCAAACTCATGTGCACTGAGATAAGAACCAAATTCTTGAATCAAATGCAGAAAAAAACTGAACCACTTTTGTTTCAGAACCTGAAACCCTTCTGATTCAACCTTGTAACAATCTCAACAACCTCTTACGAACCACTGTATAACCTGAGATTAATCCACATAACATGTGTTATGCCTGAGACAACTTCTGACAGCAACCCGCACATCAACTTTGAACATGTGATGTACTTCCTGATGCATCTCCTGATGCATTTCCTGCTGTAGCAGAACACCGCAATACATTTACTTATATGCAGACTCCACCCAAACGAATTAGGTCTTGCATCATTGATAATCTCTGTAAGAGACTTTCCCTGAGTAGATACTTATGTAATCTCCTCATGATGCAACCAAGACAACTTAAACTTCTTCTTTGTTGTCTTCCAAATGCAGCTTGCTTCTCTGCACTTGCATCCTCTCTAGGACTCCTTTTCATTGCTAACACCAGCTTTGAGATGAGTTGTATATCACGCTAGATACACAACACTTTCACATTCTTGAAGTCAACAACCTTGAGAGAGATCATGCATCACCTGCACTTGCCTCTTTTTGTTTCTCCTTTAGAGAACCAATTAAACCACTTCGATGTTATCATCTCAAACCCACTTGTCCCTTCTCTGAAATTATTCCAGAAACCTGCAACCTCTTCAATCCAGAAACATGCAACCTCTGTTATGAAACCTGCAGTCATTTCTGAGACTCTTACCAACAACCAACTTCAAACCTGTAAACTGTCTATAACCATCAAATTACAACCTGTTTTAGCTAAAACCCGTCGATAAGAACTTGTTCTTGGCTTCCTAGTCTTCTTTGTACACTGAACTTCTGTGAATCATGTTCAACAGTGAGTCATCCAACCTTTTAACTATTTTCCATTTGAGCTAACCATCAAAGACAACCTCCAACAACACAGCTCCACCAACAATTGAAAAAAATACCCTTTTGGGTATACATTGCCATTCTTGTAGCAACAATACTCCACCCGGAAACATTGAGTGACACATGAGGTCTCTAATGTCATTAGCTTTAAGACCATCAGATTTTTCTTTAATGCTCGAAGATCTGAACCAAATACAAAATGTTCTCTGAGAATTTCATGTAAAACAATCCTCCACCTGAGACAAGAACTCCTTGTTCTCTCAGATTCATTCCAAAAGAATTTCCATGTTAGACACAACACAAAACTGCACAAACATGAATTTGTGCTAATGCTACCTTGTCAAGAGCATACACTCCTGAAACAACAGCTCATACACCTTTCGGCCTTACACTCCAACTCACACCAGCTGAGTGTTTCTCCTTCTGTGTCAACAGAACATTTCAGACTACAACAAAGTCACAAGATTTCATTGCATTCCCTCTGAAACAACAACCTTGTAGCTTCACGTTCTCTGAAAATCCACTAACCGTAGACTCTCATATTCACTGAACTGATAGCCACCAACAAAGACAAAACCTGAGACAAAACCTGCAGCAGAAACCCTTTCAAAACTCAACCAAAAAACCCTGGAAGTCTTCATAACCGTTTATGTCTTTAACCCAACAGAATACTTTATTTGCTTCACAAACATCCTGCAACTCCCTCTAGAGTGAATCCAGAATACCCAACTGATACTCAAACAGCCATAAAACTCACATAAGATTCAAGGTTCTAAGGCGTCCCTTAGTCCCATGAATTTTATGAGTAACCGAAGCTGGAACAAAGCTTGAACACCAACTGTATCTGACTTTACCAAACTGATTCAACCAAAATACATCCTGAAAATCATCACTGAATCTTGGCCAATTTCTTTGCAAAACCAGTACACAACCCTTGTGTTCCAACAAGCTTCCAATTCCAATAAATATGCAGAACTTAAGCAAATCAGAAACTTCAATACAGAGCATCACAAATACCTTGTGACTATAGTGGAATCAGACTTGATTTGTCCCAAAATTTGAGTCTTGAAGTTGATGTTTCGATTCTGATGCACACATTGAGTCACACAACTTGAACTCGTGTGTTACACAATCAAAATCCAGCTTACACCAACCTTTAACCGGCTTCTTCAGCAATGATCAAGAACATCCATCTCCGATCATATGCTTCCTGCTTCTATCTTTGAATTTCTTCTTCTGCTTGCAACACTTCCACTTGTGAGTAGTCTGAAAATTCTTCTCACTGTGTTGCAGATCGTGTACCTTTGGAGAACTCAGAGGAAACCTGATTTCATAATTTTTGAAATCACCTCAACCGATTCAAACTTCTGTTCTGAATCACTCCTTGTAGTACCAGCAATATCACATCTCAATTCCACACTCAGTTACACACCATAACCAAAGCTTCTCCTTTGCTTCTTATGTTACTCTTTGTTACTAACTCTGTAACTGGAACAGAAAACTTGTAGCTGAACCAGTAAACCTGCAACTGCACCAGATTACCATGTAGCTACAACAGTAAACCTGCAACTGTGACAGGAAAATATGTAGCTGAACCAGAACACATGTAGCTGCACTAGAAACTCAGCAACTGAACCAGAAGACCTTGCAACTGCATCAGAAGACCAGTAGCTGCACCAGCAACTGCACCAGAAACCTTGCAGCTTCAACAGAAAACATGCAACTGCTCGATCCTTCTTGATGTTTGAGATGCTGCGAATGAGATGTTTCATGCTTCACCAGAATGAGTCTTACAACTCCTTCCACTCAGATTTGTGCTGTTCACCAAGAGACAAAGCTTGGCTTTCAGCCCGAGACACTCAAATCTCTACAATCCTCAAAAACTGAGAAAACACAATGATATTCCACCAAAAAAGTGCCTTACAACATCTTCTTTTCTTCTGCATCATTTTCCAAGAGCTACTGCTTTGTTGCTTCTCCTGAGACATTACTTGTCTCTCCTGAGAACATGATAATCAAGCCAAACATCATGCACTTCCATCGGAGAGAGAGTTCCTTCTTCTAGTTTCTTGGATTCCAGTCTCGGTTTCTGAGTATTATTACTCAACCTTGATCCTTAGCCGTTTAAATCCATAAACCAGCTTGATCCTTGTTGCATTTAACATCCCATTCAATGCACTTCAGTTGTGACTACTCACAATGTTGAACATGAGCCATCAACAAATCTTCAGTTCACTTAGAGTTGTGAAAACCAGCTCAATACAATCTTGTATTTAGCTCAACTCTTCTGTGCCACTTCCTAACGCATTCAACACTTGAATACCTGATACAACCGCTCATCAAACTCCATTAACAAGTTCATAAACACCTCCAACCTGTTAATTAACTCAACAGAAAACACCACAAGCTTCACCACTTATGACTTATACAGTTTACTTATATAATTGATCAAATGGAGCTTTTATACAGTTTACTTATATAATTTAAGTGTTGTAGAACACATGAGTTTATCCCTTATCATGCTATTTTGCTATGTAAACAGATAATTTATCGGATAGGTTTATATTTCTGTTATATTAATATGTAATCTTTTATTTTTGGTATTTTACATTGTTGCTGTCGAATCTTTCAACTGAGCCCGGCATATCTCTTCGAAAGTCCATCATCTCATTAAGCTGAAAAATATTCACATGGTTAACTTGAAATGGTCAAATAATCAATAATCAAATGGTCTAATGGTCAAATCTCAACATTATTTTGTGAAATTTCGTTTTCAAATTAGTGGTCATGGATAACACATAAAGAGGAGAAGAGGCTATATAATTAGAGATGGTGGTCACCATGCGAGATGATCTTTTTTCTCTCCAAAATCCCTACAAAAGCTTATATTCATTTGAGTACGATATTTTATTTCTGAATAGTCATCAATAAAACACATTTTTGACTTTATTTTTTATTAATTTCTTCTCCAATTCGATTGTGTGCTACTAAAGAGAGCTTAGTGCACGCATGCGTATATAAGCTAACAAAAATATATGGTCCTTGTTAACGTGCTAACAATAATATGTGATACTTGTAATGTGTTAACAGAGTATGTTAACGTATTAACAATAATATATGATACTTGTAACGTGCTAACAATAATATATGATACTTGTTATTATTGTTAGCACGCTAACAAGTATCGGATAACACGTTAACAAGTACCGTATATTATTGTTAAGACGTTAATAAATATCATATGTTTTTGTTAGCACATTAACAATTATCACATATTATTGTTATCACACTAACATACTATGTTAATACGTTACAATATCAGATATTATTGTTAACACGCTAACAAGTATCAAATGAGACGTTAACAAGTATCATATATTATTATTAGCACGCTAACAAGTACCGGATATTATGTTTTTCGATGATGAATAGTGTCATCGACTTTGAATGAACAGTGTTGGCGGGCGGTTAATCAACAATATCGTCGGTGATAACACAGTTTACATGATAATGGCATTAGAAGTAATAAAGAAAAATATAAGTTTATTTTGGTCTTAAAAAATTTCTCTTTCCTATTAAACTAATTTCAAATTATCCATTTTTATATAACTAATTATTTGGTTATCGTTTCATATAAAAGCGAAGTAAATTTTTGGAATTGAGCTCTCTCATTCACCCTTAACCGATTGACTCATTAAAAATCGGTTAATACCCTTTAAATTGGTTTAATTTAAGTTTTGTTTAAAATTCATAATTTGCCGTACCGATTATCGAATTTTGAGTTTTTAAATTTTTAGTTTTTGGGTCCATTTTCTCGAAAACCCTAAGATTCATGTTGTCTGCGTAAATGTGTGTGGCCGCCGTTGCTTTTTTATAAATATTTAATGTTATCTATAAATTAAATGTTATTTTCTGCTTTGGCTAAACCCTAAATTTTGTTTGGTGACTATAAATATATCTAAGTTTATAGTTTTGTTGGCACACAGCGGTAACATATATAATCCACATTATTGAAAGGTTAGTTGAGTTTTCTCTGTTTTGTATCAATTGTTTTGATTGTTTTGATTGTTTTGATAGATCTAATCAATTAGTTCAAATGAATTTGTCTACTATACAAAAATCGGCCACCTTCTTCGTCTTGTTAGCTATGTTTATTTTAGTTCATGCATAGAGAAAGTTCATCGTATAACTCTGCTCTTTTTCCGTTTTTCGTATATCTATTATGTTATCGTCTATATTTTATATCAGTTTGAGATCAGTCAAATCCAAAGTATCTTCACCGACCTCCAATTCCCAAACTTTTCTTCAGTCTTCCAACACAGTAGCTGCGAATTCGAGCTCTTCTAATGTTTCTACCATCGGTAAGTCCTCTCCGATCACAACGATCTGTTTTGATTTGTTCCCTTTTTTAATGCTCACTATGTTTTATCTTTTTTTTTTCTAGGTTTCAGCTCCTAAATGAAAGAAGCCGAGGCATGTCAAGTCAAATACGACGACGAGAACGGATCCAATTTACCATCACACGTCACTACAATTACGTCAAACATCAATTTTGAAGCCGAAGCTCCTTCGAAAAGTCAAGTTCCTCTCTGATTATTGTACCTTTTGGTTGAAGAATGCTCTTATCTGTTTATCTTCCGGGTACATGATAAACATATATTTTTTTGTGTGATATATTTTTTTGCTGGAGGGAAAGAAAGAATAGAACAGAGTACCTGATTTTTATTTATTTTTTGTGATATGCTTATCTTCTTTTAATTTTTTTATTTTTTGTATTAATGTTTAAACATGTATGCAGTTTATAACCTAATTTAGTTATTGTTTCATCTTGTAGGATACAAAGAAATAGGTTAAGCATAGGAAGACAAGGGAAGGGAGGCAAGATTTTTAAAAGGTGATTTAGAAAAACAAAGCAATTTGTCTTCAAGTTTCATCATAAATTCATAGTATACTGACTCTTACATATTTACTTCTAACCAGGAAACAGCAATGTCAAACGTTTGGTACGAAGTTTTGTCTGTTTTGCATCTAATGGCAATGCTACAAATGTCACAAGCCAATTTACTGCTTCTTCCTAGAGGTTCTACTGATGACCACAACCTTCCGAAAGTATCAGAAGGTTAGGCTTCTTCAAGACTCATCTATTTCCTCTTGCTTAAGAGGAGAATTCGCATACATTAATATGTGATGGTAAGGTCCCTCAAACTTGACAATTTGGTTGTCTAAATACATAAGGACAGCTGGATATCTTGACTGTGCCGTTAAGCATGTTCTCCCTCAGTTTTCTGTTGGGTAAAGGTTTTTAGATGGCAAAGTTTTTTATGTCGTTCACTCTATGTGTTGATAATTCTGAATTGAGCCTAATGGCACAATCATTGCTTTGTTTTTCTGCAGGAGAAGTTTACCGGTCGACCTAGCGGAAGGAGTTCTACGAGCTCTTTGCTTGCAAGCACTAGGCCAGATAAAACCTCTCTTTTAATGGACTTTCATGTGAAATGGTGAAATATTGGCAGCATGTAAACTCCTTCTCTTATTCAATTTGTTTGTTATTGAGACTGGTTTATAGATTAAGTGACTCTCACTTGTTTGGAAACATCTGATTTTTGTTAATGCTTCCATTTCTTGCCGGTGTGCACTGAAACATGCACAAGATAATTTAATGAATTATCCATTAGCAAATGGTTGGGGAGAAAAGCATAGACTCTTCGTTAAGTGGAAGTATGTTGAAGCTAAGGTACTGCTATGTGTGCTATATAATCAGACTATAGTTCAATTGGGTCTTTCTAAAAACGGTAATACAACTTAATAATTTAGATGAAGGAAACACAGAGAAATCACATGGCATGGCAGTTGCTGCTTTACAAGCTGCAGATGAATGTTTCAAAGAAAGTAAGAAAGCATCCGAAGCATTCAACGCCTCTTCACCTACTTCAAGGTAATTTCTTTCTCTTGTAGTCGGTTTTATTATGAGCTCATTTGGTCACAGATTAGAAGTTGTTTAAAGATTTCACTTTTTTTTGGCAGGACACCACCGCTTTTTGGGACAATGAAGTATCTACCAGAGAAAATTCCGAAAGATACTTCGAGTAAAGTCAGGATAAATTGTGATCTATACTCTTATGAAAAGTGAGTTTGATATGTGTTTCTTTCTTTTGCAATAACATATAATGTTGAGTTTTTTTTTTTTAATCTGTGAATGCTCCCTGGTTAACAGAATCATGGAGAAGGCACCAACACTTCCTGATTTCGCTTTGGCATTAAAACCAGATGAGTATGATCAACTTCCTCATTTTGTGGTGAATTGTTTTTTCATATACCTCCTGCTTTACTGTTTGTAAAATACAGTTGCAGAATGTATATCCATGGCGTGGTTTTATCTTTGTTGGATTTGGTTTTGTTGTTCTTTAATGTTTTTGGCTTTTTATCTCAGGAAATTAAAAAGAGTGTATTTTCTTGAGTTTGATATGTTTTGGTTTCATTATTAAAATTTAATGTACTTATCCCTGAGTTATTTTGAGGCGTGTGTAAGTCAATCTATATATTAGCGTGTTTTCATTGGGATAAGCCGTTGTATATAATGAATAAGGAACCCGAAAGAGGAATGAGCGGAACAAAAAAATTGTGACGATTGATCTGCGTGTACATAAAGGATATTTTCCGAGTCGAAAAGAGAAATATAATTTTTTGCTATATTTTCGATAGGGATTTTATATATAGGAAAAAGACGAAGAAGATGAAAAACCAAAAGATAAAAAAGATTGTCGTTTTCATGACGCCTCGACCTCTTTACGGATCGTTTAGAGGATGTAGCCAGCTGAAACTCTGAGGAGGTCCCAATTCTTTGCAAGAATATACACAAATACTCATTTACCAAAAAAAACATTTATATGTTTTTGTCTGATTGTAACACAGAGTTTTTTCATCAAAAACACATATGATGAGTTATGTTGATTGCAGCTTTTGTTGAGCAAAGGCAAGAATATAATCAAGGGGTCTTCTATCATTTGGTATACGAAACAAGACATGACATAGAACATAACTTATTTGTGTTAAAATAATTTGTTTTGTTCGGTTTATTATCAATTCTTCAAGCCCATATGTTAAAACATTGCGACAGTTAGTAAGATGTTGTTGACTCTATTGTCTAAAATCTGCCAATCATTGTTAGCTCTAGAATCTTTGCGGTAGGGAAAGAGAAAGAAGAGAAAAACGAATTCGATGGAGAAGAGGAAGAAGGAAAATACGAAGAAAAAGAAGACAAATGCGTTGAAATGGGACAAGGAAGAAGAACATGAATAAAACCCGGAAATATAAGAAAAAGTTGGGGAAGAAGAAATCGAATACGATGGAAAAGAATAAGGAAAATAAGAAGAAGATAATCGAAAGATAAAGAATAGGAAAAAGGATAGAACAAAGCAAAAGAGGAAGGAGAAGACAAATGCGTTGGAATGGGAGAAAGAAGAAGACGAATAAAAACCGGGAAAAAATGAGAAGTCAAAGAACATGAAAAAGAATAAGGAAAATACGAAGAAGAAAAAAAAACCGAAAGATAAAGAGAAGAAGGAGACAAAGCATAAAAAAGTGAAAAAAAAAAAAGGAGACAGCATAAATAAGTAAAGAAAAGAAAAGATGATAAATAAGATCGAAACATAAATAAGAAGAAGTAGAAGTTGAAGACGATGAAGAAGAAGAAACAAAAGTTAAATGACTCATAATTTTTATCTAATCGAAGTTAAACATAATAATTGATCCAAAAACCAATAATTTGTTTTGTCTAGTTTAAATTGTATAATTAGATTCAAACCGAAACAGAATCAAAGCTAAACCACATCAAAAAAATTTTAACCTGAAAATGAAGATGAAGAAGACGAAGTAGAAGAAGGTGAAGATGAGAAAGAGACGAAGAAAAACCAGAAGAAGAAGAGTTTGGATAAGACAAAGAAGACCAAGGAAAAGTAAGAAGAAGAGGACGAAGAAGACTAATAAAAACCAAAAAAGAAGAAGAAGGACTGAGGAATACAAATATGATGAAGAAGAAGTCAAAGAATAGAAAAAGAAATAGGAAAATACCAGGAAGAAAAAAAAAGATAAAGAAAAGAAGTCACAACAGAAGAGGAAGAAGAAGAAGTAGAAGTCAAAGACGATGAAGAAGAAGAAGGAAAATATGAGGAAGAAGAAAATCCGAAAGATGAATTGAATAAGAGGAAGAAGAGAAAGACGAATTCAATGAAGAAGGGGAAGAAGGAAAAGACGACGAAAAGAAAAATAAAAACTAGAAGAAGGATAATATAAGAATAAGAAGGACAATACGAAGACGTTGAAGGATAAGAAGGAGAAGAAGATCAAGAATTTGGGGAAGAAAAAGAAGACAAAGGCATTAAAATGGAAAAATGAAGAAGAAGACGAATAAAAACCGGAAAAAGAATAAGGAAAATACGAAGAAGAAACAAACAAAAGATAAAGAATAGGATGAAGAGTAGAAAAAAGCATAAGATGGGGAAGAAGAAGACAAATCAGAAGAGGAAGAATAAATAGAAGTCGAAGACGATGAAGATGATGAATAAGAAAATCGAAAGACAAATAAGAGGAAGAAGAAGACAAAGAAGAAGAAGCCGAAGAAGATGAAAAAGAAGAAGGAAAGGACGAGGAAGAAGAAAATCCGAAAGTTGAATAAGAGGGAGAAGAGAAGGACAAAGTCGATGAAGAAGAAGGAAAAGACGAGGAAGAAGACCGAAGAAAAGAAAAAGAAAAATCAGAATAAGAAAAATTAGGAAAAGATGAAGATGTTGAAGAATAAGAAGGGGAAGATGATGCAATGAATTAGGAGAAGTCGAAGAACAAGAAGAAGAAGATCGACGAATAAAAACCGGAAGAAAAAAAAAAAGAGGAAGTCGAAGAAGACAAAGATTATGAAAAAGAAGAAGCCCAAGACGATGAAAAAAATAAGGAAATTATGAAGAAGAAAAACCGAAAGAGAAAGAAAAGGAAGAAGAAGATAAAGCAGAAGAAGTGAAAGACGACGAAAAACCTGAATAATAGGATGTCGAGAATGCGAAGATGATGAAAAAGGATAAGAAAGAAGAAGAGGAAGAAGAAGACGAAGAAAAACTGAAAAAACAAAAACATCGGAGAAGATGGAGACGATGAAATTAAAACAAGTCGGAGAAGACGAAGACGATGAAAAAGAGAACGAAGAATACTAAGATGTTGAAGAAGAATAAGGAAAGAGGAGGAAAACCATATTTTAAGATTTTGTTTTTTATAAATATTATTAATCGGAGGTAACACAGATAGGATAACATTTTATTATATTTGATACTATAATGTAATTGATATGATAATTATAGTTTTGATGTAATTTTTGTTTTCAAATTTAGATATACAATTTAAATAAGTGGTTTCGTGCACAGAAGATACAAGGAAATAGTGGTTGAAATGATGAAGCTGTTTTGACGGCGAAAAAATATGTGATTGATATGAAGAAAGAGAAGGAAGAGATGGCCAAGATGTTTGAAGGTAAACTAAGAGAACAAATGAGGAGATGAGAAGTTGAAGGAGACAAAACTAAACATATATATTGTGAAATTTATCTTTCATGAAGGAGAAAAAAAAAAGAACATGCTAGAGATTCTTGAGAAAGAAAAAAGGGAGATCTAATTTAGAGAGAGAGAGAGATAGAGAGAGAGAGAGAGAGCTTTCAAGAACATGTAAGTGTAGTTTTTTTGGTAATGGTAGTTTTACTTCTTTTTATATATATTCTATTTTTTTTAATTCTAATGTAAGCCTCTTAATCAGCCATAATTGATAAACTCGCTATTATGCGTTTTAGCACATCTTCGATCACGACTTCGAAACAGATATATTTTATTTCTTTGGATTTTTAATATTAATCCTTAAATCTTGTGTTAATAAGGAGAGTATTTGAAATTACAGAGTGTTTAGAGAAACAAGCATTGCTCGAGGAGAAAATGGCAACGACCCACGAACCATATCTATGTATGAACAAAGAAATTTTAGAGATATTGAATTCGACAATACTGAATCTGTTCCAAATCCTGTTTGAAATGTTTGAGGAAAATCATAGAAGCTACAAGGAAACAATGGTTGAAACAATGAAGATGTTTTGGCGTCAAAGAAATGTGTGATTGTTATGAAGAAGGAGGATGAAGAGATGGGGAAGATGTTTGAAGGTAAATTAAGAGAACAAAAGAGAGAAGGAGAAGTAGAATGAGACAAGACTAAACCCACCTATTGTGGAATTTATCTTTCATGGTGGAGAAGAAGATGAAGAAGAACATGCTTGAGATTATCAAGGAAGAACCAAGGGAGATCTAAGTTAGGAATCTAGAGAGATAGAGAGAGAGAGAGTAATGGAAACCGAAAATGGAAGATTTTGATTCAAAGTTGAATATGGCGAGGAAGAAGACGAAGATGAGACGAAGAAACACGGAAGAATAAGAAGTCGGAGAATATGAAGATCATGAAGAAGAGGGCGAAGAAAAGTCGGACAAAGAAAAAGCCGGAACAAGAAGAGGACGAAGAAAAACCGGAAGAAGAAAATGAAGACAAACCTTAAGAAGAAGAAGAAGAAGAAGAAGTTGAAGACGATGAAAAAGAAAAACAGAAGACGACGAAGAAGAAAAATGATGTAGAAGAGGGAGAAGAAAATGACGAAGAAAAACCGGAAGAGTGAGAGAGAAAAATAGGAATTCATAGAAGCCAAAGATGATGAAAAAGAAGAGGAAGAAGACGAAGACGAAAACTAAGATGATGAAGAAAAAGTCGGAAAAGACGAGGAAGATGACAAAGACAAAGAAAAGAAAAACCATAAGTATAATAAGAAGGCGGATGAGACCAAGACGTTGAAGAAGAAGAAGAATGAGAAAGTTAAGGATTTGGAGAAGAAGAATGAAAACTGGAAGAAGGGGAATAAGGAGTAGAAGAAGACGAAGGTGATGAAGAAGAAGAAGAAGAAGCCAAAGACAATGAAAAAGAGAAAGGTAAAATACGAGGGAGAAGATAAACCGAAATATAAAGAATAAGAAGAAGAAGGCGAAGTAGAAGAATTTGAGGATGAAGACGGGACGAAGAAAAATCAAAAGAATAATAAGCCAGAGAACGAAGATGATGAAAAAGGAAAACCGGAAGAGATAGACGAAAACAAACCGAAAGAGAAATAAGAAGAAGAATTGTTGGAGAAGACAAAGATGATAAAGAAAAAGAACTAGAAGTCAAAGACGATTAAGAAGAAGAAGAAGAAAAATAAATCAAAGACGATAAAAAGAAGAAGGAAAAGACGAGGAATATCTGATTAGAGCGAGAGACACTTACGACAAAATGGAGAGAGAGTTCTAGCGATGGAGAGAGAGTTCTAGCGATGGAGAGATAAAAAAAAAAGAATTGCTTTACATACAATGTGTGAGTGAATGAAACATTATTCAATATGTTCTCGAGCTCTATGATTGGCATTGTTTTATTTCGTATTTTTTATGAATAATTTTGATTGTTATTTCCTTTTTTTTCTTTTTTTTAGATTGATCGTAAATCTAACATTGTTGTTATATTTGTGTTTGATTTTTTATCGGTAACAAAGTTAGATAACTTAATGATGTAATTAGTTTATCAAATCTATCGCGCGGACTAGCTACCTAGTACACCTAAAAGACCCTATTTATTATTAATATAACAACAACAAACGCATTAATGTCGGGGATTCGAACCATCTTCTTTTACCCAAAACTTGTCTTACGAATTCACTACTATAATAAGGGTACGAGAGTTAGAGGGAAATTATGGGCCTTAAATTTGATGGCCCAATAAAGGCCCACTAAAAATTAAAAATTCATCAATGACACTAATCCCAAACTTTGTTTACAAGTTCAAACGGATTGAACCAAAATCAATACCCCTCAAAATCCATGTATTTATGTTTTCATATATTCCACAAGATCCATATTGAAAAGAATACGAGGTCTCTAATTGATTTTTGCATCATAATGTCGTACCTCTTTCGACCATATATATATAGATAACTTTGGTAATGTCCCAATTTTAACCAGAAAATTCTAAACGTTTTGGTCTCTCTCTCTATATATATATTCTCTTGAACCCGGATCTTAGAACATGTTAAACGAATTATTTTTCGTAGCCGGGTATTGTCCAATTTTCTTCCGAACTTAATTTTAAATTAATCAACAAGGTTACAAATATATATATATATAGTTCTTCCTTTCAAATCTAGACACAAGTTATATGCACCAATATAGTTTTCTTTTTTGGCATTAAGCTATCACTAATATATTATATATCTATTTTTCTTTATAAGGCCAAAAGAGTGCATCTATCACTTAACTTATCAGTAACTATTATCATTTTCATGTCTTATATTAATTTACACCGACGACTGCAAAAATAGTCATCCCATCACCAAGTCTTCAAAAAAGAAAAGAAAACAGAACTCTAATAACAAAAAAAAAAGAGTTCTTACTAACTTTCTTCTACTATGATTGTAATCTGATCTGTCTATTAAACCGTTGGATGAAGTCTTCGACCCTTATGTTCACCTCTTCGTTTGACATCTTTGAGAACTCTTCGGATTCTTCCTCAACTTTCTCCCACTCACTACAAGAAAACATCCGATTTCGGACGGCCAAATCTGTCGGTAATCCGTCGGAAACAGCCATTCCAGACGGATTTTCGACAGATTTTGGCCGTCGGTTCTATCTTCTCAGAAATAGAAATCCCTCGGAAATCCCTCGGAAATTTTCGACGGATTTCCGAGGACAAATCCGTCGGGGAATATTCCGACGGATTTCCGAGGAATATTCCGTCTAGGAGTATTCCGACGGATTTCCGAGGAATATTCCGTCTAGGAGTATTCCGACGGATTTCCGAGTAATATTCCGTCTGGGAGTATTCCGACGGATTTCCGAGGAATATTTCGTCTGAGAGTTTTCCGACAAATTTCCGAGGAATATTCCGTTTGGGAGTATTCCGATGGATTTCCGAGGGCATAAATACCGACGGTTTTCCGATTGGTCCTAATCCGTCGGAAATCCCTGGGAAATTTCTGAGGGATTTCCGACGGATTTAAAAAAATAATTTATTTAATTTTTAACAAAATTATGGGTTTATTTATTAAATAATTTATTAAAAGAAATTTAAAAGTTAATTAAATAATTAAAAATTTTATAAAATTTAATAATTATTAAAGGTTTTCTAAATTGTTTGAAAATTACAAAAAAATAAAAAATACATCAAAGTAAATCTTCCGGGAAGTCATCGAACTTCGATTTAAAGTAATCCGCCATTTTCCCGCTCTTTGTTTTCTGAGTCGAGAGCTTTTCCTCCAAAGCGGTGACCTTCTCCTTGAGCTGTTCGTTTTGCCGGATAATGCATGGATCCATCGAAAAACTACCCGAAGAAGTTGAGGGTTGGAACGCAATCTTACCCAACCCTGGCCGACGACCTTTTTTAACAGGTACCTCCTACAAAAACAATATTAAACATTAGATCTTATCAACAAATAAATATCCAAATTGAAATGATAATCTATAATTATTACTTACCCCGAGCACTAGGTCGTTGATCTCGGCCCGAGTGAGCTGGTTGGAAGCGGTGATGCCGTCCTGCGATCTCTGGGTAAGGATCTCGTCCTGCACCTTCGACACCTTCTCGACGAGTTCCCTGACGGCAGGATCTTGAATTTGGCCGGTCTTCTTGTTGGTGTGCGTCCTCACCATCACTTTTAATAGGTGATCCGGAACTTCGCCGTCTTCCTCCGTCTAGAAAATAATTAAACCGTTAGTTACTAATAAATATACTAAAAACGATATTTAAAAATAACTAAAAACACTAAAAATACTTACCATTTCGATTTCGGATTTTTTGAAACTCTTCGCCCCGTTGTTGTGGATAGCGGGTCCCTTCCCTTCTCGGAGACTATTCCGGTTCTTGGAGTTAGTCTGAGATAGAGCTACGGTCTTCGGGTCTTGCCAATACGGGATGTAGTCTTTAAACACCTCCGCGTTCAAGCCTTTTGGCTTCTCTCCACGCTTTCTCCAAACCTTCTTCCACTCGTTCATGTTGCGCGAGAATTGCGTTTTAGCCTCGGCCAAAAATTCCGTCTCCACCGTTTTCTTGATGGTCCACTGCCAATTAAATTCTTGCTACAAAAGAAATAGAATTAAAGAAGTTAAAAAAAAATCTCAAAATATATAACAAAAAATAAATAAATGATAACTTACCACAAACGTCCGAAACCACATGTTTTGTTCGTCTGACGGAATATCCGAAAATTTCTTGTAAGGTTTGTCGAGGATGGAGTGCAATATCTTCATAATCGACTTGCTAATGCCATTCCCGGATATTCCAAACCTATAAAAAAAAAAATTAAAAATCGGGAATTAAACAAAAAAAAATTTATAATTAAGAAAAAAAAAATTTTACCACGTCGATCTCGGAATGCGGAGGTCCGGATCGAGAACTGTGAGTAATTCTCGTCCCGACTGTTGGACGAGCTCCTCGATGGTCATGATCCCCGTAAGAGCTACACTCTCACTGTCCGGAATAGTCGGCGCAGGAGGCGTAGAAGGCGGAAGAGTACTCGCGGTCGGAGCTGCGCTCGGAGCTGCAGAAGTACTCCTCCGCCCCAATTGCCTCGAACCGCCAGAACGGTCTCGATTGAATTGACTGTAAGACTTACAAAAATAAAAACAGAAAACCGAATCAGTTAAAAAAACATATAAATAATCATAAATATTTTAATAAAAAATCAATACATTTTTTATAAAAATACATTTATAAATATTGTTTATTAAAATTACATTTATTTAAAACATTTTTAATAAATAAATATATTAAAAAAATTACAAAATGTATTTATTAAAAAACGTTTTCAAAAACATTTATTTATGAAAATCGTTTTGTAAAAATAAATTTGTGAAAAATGTTTTAAAAATATTTATTCATAAAAACGTTTTTACAACATATATTTATCAAAAACGTTTTTACAAAATATATTTATTAAAAAAGATTTTACAATATTCATTTATTAAAAAACGTTTACTAAATTCTATTTATATATATTTTTCAAAAAATGTTTTTACAATATTCTTTTTATAAATATATTTTCAAAAAAACATTTTTTATAAATACTATTTATAAGTATAATCACCAATTCAACAAAAAATAACTAACCTAATTAACCTAATTAAATCTAATAATTCTAAAAATTTCAACAAAATTTAATCTAAAATTTAATCACAAATTCATCATAAACCACACAAAAAATCCACAAATCCACAAAAATCAAACTAATCTAAAAACCTAATCTAATCCACAAATTCCTCAAAATCAACAAATTCCACAACCTAATCTAACAACAACAACAACAACAAAATTTGTCACTTTTATTTGTGGGCGGCGGTTGCGGTGGGTGGCGGTTGCGGTGGGTGGCGGCTGCGGTGGGCGGCGGCAACACGTAGGCGGCTGCGGTGGGCGAGCTCGCTCGGGAAGAAAAAAAGAAGAGAGAAGAAGAAAAGAAGAAGAAAAAAAGAGTGTAAGGAAGAGGAGAAAAAAAGAAGAGAGATGAGGGTAAGGAAGAAGAGAAGATCGAGAGAGAAAAGTTGAGAGAATTTAGAAGATCAGAGAAGAAAATGAGAGAGAAGAAGACGAATCGCGTTGATATAATTAAAGATTTCCGATGGACCTATTCCCTCGGTAATCCGTCGGAAATCAAATTTAATTAACCTTTTCGATTTTAATTAATTTTTGTTTGGCGGTTTACTTTCGCGGGTAAATTTTACTGTCCATCGGAAATCCCTCGGAAAATTCCGACGGATTTCCGACGTGTTTAGGGTTTAGATTATGAAGATTTCATAAATTTTAGTGTAAAAGAACCATTATAGATACATACTAATAAGAAAAACTTTTGAAAACCAAACAAAACTAGTTATTTTTGATTTCGTGACAATCGATCGATGAACGAGTTCAACCATTCATAAAAACACATAGAACATATAAGAACACTTACAAGTCTTATTAGTGTTTCGATTAAAAACTTAAAAATGTTTGATTCTTAATAACATTTCACAAAAAAAAATAGTTATAATTTGGTACTTCTACATTTATCAAGACCTAACATGTTAAAAATCCGGCAAATTCGAGGTTTATTACCGATTTCCGACGGATTTAAGGTTTATCACAAAAATTGTCTCGGCTAAAACTGAAAATGCATATATCCGTCGGAAATCGCTCGGAAATTTCCGAGGGATTTCCAACGGATCTATGCATTTTCAGTTTTAGCCGAGGGAATGTCCGGTTTTAGCCGGGGAATCATAAATTGTCTCGGCTAAAACTGAAAACGCATATTTCCGTCGGAAATCCCTCGGACATTTCTGAGGGATTTCTGACGGATCTATACATTTTCAGTTTTAGCCGAGGGAATGTCCGGTTTTAGCCAGGGACTCATAAATTGTCTCGGCTAAAACTGAAAATGCATAGATCCGTCGGAAATCCCTCGGAAACTTCTGAGGGATTTCCGACGGATCTATGCATTTTCAGTTTTAGCCGAGGGAATGTTCAGTTTTAGCAGGGACAATTTATGAATCCCCGGCTAAAACCCGAAATTGTAAACTATGTTTTATTGCATCATCAAAAAGTGAAAATAGGTTTTTATTTCATCAAAATGTGAAAAACATTACAGAGCTGCAAGGGGACCTTATATAATTAATTTGGTCCTATTAGCTTAGACTCAATGAAATAAAAGACTCGAAACAACATGACTTGAGAAATTAAATAATACAAAAAGAAATAAAATTTATTACATAATTAATTACTATGAGCCCGATGATGAATAATCTGACGTTGTTGAATCAGAATCCTCGTCAAATTCGCCGATCTCTTCCTCAGAATCCTCAAATACCTCGTACTCCATGTCCATGGTGAAATCAACCACGAGGTCAACTTCAAGAGAATGCTCGATCGAAGCTAAGTTACCAATTGCGTTTTCCTGCAAAGGCTCGTGCTCGGAAACGCCAAAAACTATTTCCCTTGGGTGTATCGACGTAACAGTAATCCAAGGGTCATGCATGTTTGTAACCCGTGGGAAACGAATGTAGGAAACCTGATCCGCTTGTGAAGCAAGAATGAAAGGATCGTATTTCTGAAGTCGCCGTCGAGAGTGGACAGATGTAACACCAAATGTGTCCTGACGTACACCATCCACTGGATTATACCAATCGCAGTAGAACACAATTAACCTCAAATCGATCATTCCCGGATAATGGACCTCCAATATTTTGCGAAGGACACCGTAGTAGACAACTTCTCTAGATTGAGACGATATACCAGAATTACTAGTTGTCTTTGAGCTTCCTTCCCGATGAGCCTTAAAAGCATACCCTCGGGTGCAATACATCGGGTAAGACTTTGCAATAAACTTCGGTCCATTCACCATCTCAACTAACCACGTCGGAAACGATTCACCTCTAGCAGTCATCTGACCAACCTACATATTAAAGGGTACATCCATCAGTATTGAACCGGCCCACTGATAGTTGGATTTTTTACGGTCCGCACAATTACCCGTTGTGCACAATGCCTCAATCTAATGGCATGTCATTGCAGCACTTTGGGATCGAATCCACAGGGAAATAAGAACGACGCACTAAGAATACAGGATGTTATCTAATCTAAGCAAATAATTGGGGTTGAGTTTTTATCGAACAAGTGAAACATACAGCAACAGAGAAATAAACAAGTGACAAGACACAATTGACAAACTTAAACGTTAATTAGCAAATATAAATAAACGAATTCTCGGGTAAAGCAATCGACTCGGGTGATTCTTTAATCTACTCAAGATGCTCAAACATTCTACTAAATATCTCCTTAGGCCTTAGAACACTACTAAAGATTAATCCACGTCCATGGTATTAACCCCTATCTTAGTCATCAATCGTCATAAACTTCCGTTCGCAATTCTATGACTAACAAGCAATAAGCACAAGTCTAATTAACCACAATTCACCCTAGACATCAATTTTCCGTTGGCTAAGATATGAAAAGCACTCAATAAGTTCGTTCAAGAATCTCCTAAGAACACCTTTCGGGTGACGGGATTCCCTAGGTTCTAGATCAACTTTGTCAAGGCTAATATAGCATTAAGAACACTTAATGAGAAAGGATTTCAAGTAATCTAGCTCTCAAACATCAAGAACAAACCTAGAATCACCCTAATCTACCTTACCCAAGAATTCTAATAGAACTACTCACACATAGCTAAATCGCAAAAGTAAACCGTACAAATGAAAGCCATGAACAAAATAATAAGAAAAGTGAAAGAAAATTCAAGAAAACTTCTCTAGATCTTCAAAGGATTGCAAATCTTCAAGAGAAGAACAAGGTTTTCTCTCTAGAGTTTTTTGTTAAAAGTGATCAAAGGTTCTTAGATCTGGTCCAAAGACCAATAATTATACAGCTTTGGGCGTCCAAAGTCACCAAAAGTTATGTAAAGTAGAGAAAAAGACGTTTTTACACTGTTTCAGGAGACTAGTTTTCGGTTTGATACGTCTTCACTACATCCGAACCACTGCTCAGAATGACTTAAAACTACCTCCATTGGAAAGCTAACTCAAATATCTAAAACTTTCATGAAGACTTCTGAAGCTAAATCCAAATGTAAACCGTTCTTCTGAGTCGATCTTTAGAGCACTTCGGGTGGTTTCGGCCCAGAAAATGGTCAAAGTAGGGGATCGATCCCCCAAAAACATGAGATCGATCGATCTGGCATTGTAGGTTGGTCTGGGAAATCTTCGATGTTTGGGATCGATCGATCCAAGTTTGTGGATCGATCGATCTGGCTTGTTTCTCCACCCGCTCCTCTTGCTCGCCAGACTGGACTGTCGTCACAAAAATTGGCATAACTCTTGATCGCACCGTTGGAATGGCCTCAAACAACTTGCACATGAAAGCTAATCCATTGATCTAGCTTGTGTTAAAATATGAGCTCAATTTATCGGTGGAAAGTCATTAATCCAATGCCAAACTTCTGACGTCTCAACCTGATCCTGCATCTCTGTATTTCGCAATGACCTTTTATGTGGCTATTTTCACTCCTCCAACTCCTATGACTCCTAGAACACCTGAAAATGGCTCAAGCAAGCCAAAAAGAATGCAAAGACAATCTAGGACATCTAAAATGCAATGCAATGCAAATGAGACTCAAATGCATGAAAACAACTCAAAAACTATACAAAGTGGAACTAAAAACCTATGAAACTAAACCTTAAAAACATGAAAAATATACACTTATCACCCACCAAGTGCTGCTTCTCTAGGGAGATGAATAGGAAGATGTTTCATAACATCAAAAAAGGCATGAGGAAATATTTTCTCGAGGTTGCAAAGGAGAACCGGTATGTTTTTCGCCAAATTTCTGATACCGTCTGATGTAAGTGATCTCGTGCATAGATCCCGGAAGAAAGCAGCGATCCCTGCATATATAGTAGATATACAAAATTACGTAACATATAATGACAAATAAAAATATGGTAACATACGTACATAATAGTGTAAATGTATACGTACATGCAATAGCTCCATGGACGTTTCTAGGAAGAATATTTGCAAATGCAAATGGAAGGAGGCGCTGCATGACAACATGACAATCATGACTCTTCATCCCAGAAAACTTTCCTTCTGAACTATCAACGCAATTACGAAGGTTAGATGCGTATCCGTCTGGGAATTTGACACTGTGCTTAATCCAATCGAAGAACTCCTCCTTTGAAGTCGCATCCAACCGGAAAGCAGGGGGCAGTGATTTCCCGTTCGCCATTACATGCAACTCCTTACGAGAACAAATATCTGGCAAGTCCAATTTGGCCTTCAAATTATCTTTTGTCTTCCCTTGCACATTTAGAACAGTGTTCATGATGTTGTCGAAAAAGTTCTTTTCAATGTGCATCACATCTAGATTATGGCGCAACAAATGGTCATTCTAATATGACAAATCCCAGAAAATACTATTTTTGTGCCAATTGTGGTACTCGCCACAACCGTCTACGGGATAATGCCCATTACCCCCGCATGAAACTATCTTATCAGCACCAAAATCTCTCAACTGAGTCATAATATAATTCTCATCTAACTCAGGAGGTGGACCATCAAGAACTTTTTTGTTTTTTCTAAACAATGTTGTGCTCCGACGATATGGATGATCATGCAGTAGAAATCGTCGATGACAATCGAACCAAGAAGTCTTACGTCCGTTCTTCAATTGGAAAGCATCAGTGTTATCTTGACAATACGGACACGCTAACCTTCCATGCGTCGACCATCCTGATAGCATACCGTATGCTGGGAAATCACTTATGGTCCACATAAGTACCGCACGCATCATAAAATTCTGTTGCAGGGAAACATCGAACGCTTCAACACCATTTTTCCACAACATTCTCAACTCATAAGTTAATGGCTGCAAAAAAATATCAAGGGATCTCTTAGGATGCTCTGGACCGGGGACGAGGATCGTGAGGAACAAAAACTCTCGTTTCATGCACAAATTTGGCGGCAAGTTGTAAGGTGTGACGATTACTGGCCACAACGAATATTTCCTCTTATGCTTTCCAAAAGGGTTGAATTCATCCGTAGATAACCCAAGGTATACGTTCCTTGTCTCACACGCAAAACTAGGATAAACCTCTTGAAAATGTTTCCATGCTTCTGCATCTGAGGGATGCACAATCTCTTCATCTGAGTTATGTTATGCATGCCATCTCATAGGCCCTGTCGTACGCTCGGATTGATATAACCTCTTCAACCTATCAGCTAGGGGCAAATACCACATCCGTTTATGTGGAACATGTATTCTGCCACATGTATCCTGATACCGAGGTTTGTGACAAAAGCGACACTTCAATCGGTTTTCGTCCTTTCTCCAGTAGATCATACAGTTGTCGATGCACACATCTATCATTTGATACGGTAATCCAAGACCAGCTACAAGTTTCTGAATCTACCTGCTGGCAGTTGATATAGGCGATATTTCATCTCTACATCCGTCGTATAATGGCTGCTTAGATGCACCTAGCATATCAAAAAACTTATGCGCTTCTAAATTTGGTTCCTCTATCCTGTTACCATCCTCAACATGATATGATGCTATATTTTCACGAAACGCATCATTCACCATCTGAGTGTAATTTTCGTTTACATCTACTTCCGGGGTTGGTTCCTCTAACCTAGTACCCGAAGTACTACCAAACATATCCAATGTGCTACCATAATTACCATAATCTTGCACCATTAAATCACTTTCTCCGTGGGTATACCAAATCTTGTAACCATACATAAATCCAGTCCTATATATATGCTACCTTACTTCCCTAACAGAGATTAATCTATGATTCCGACATTTAGTACAAGGACAATACATATTACCGTATTCCGATGTCATGCTATTGTTTAGCGCAAAGTTCATGAACTCATCCACACCTTATGCGAACTCATCCGTCAATTCCCACGTCGCGGGATCACGCCGAGGTTTGTCCATCCACGATCAAAAATAAGACATTGTGTAATTTTTTTTTGCTTTGTGTTTGTTGTGAATGAGGGGAGAAGTATTTATAGAGAAATGTTTGTTTGTTCTCTACAACTATACACATGAATCTTTAAAAGACAAGAGACAAGAAACACACGAATTAAACATTGGAACAACTTGGGAACAAGGACGACACGTGAAAATTAAAACAGGCAAGGAATGTTTACAAAGCACTCTTGTAAAACAACTGAATCCAGCGGAAACATATATATATCTTATAAACAAAGCAAGGAACGTATATACAAGGGGAGAAATATTTACAAAGCAAGTATATATATATATCCGTCGGAAATCGGTCGGAAATTACCCACCTATTTCCGACGGTTGCTAATCGGTCGGAAAATTCCGACCGATTTCCGAGGAAATATAGGTTCGTCGATATTCCCTCGGAAATCGGTTGGAATATTCCGATTGATTTCCGAAGGAATTGAATCGGTCGGAATATTCCGACTGATTTTGGAGGGAATAAATCCGTCGGAATTCCCTCGGTATTCCGTCGGAAAATTCCGACGGTTTGGAACCCGTCGGACACGCCGTCGGAAATGCGCGTGTTTTCTTGTAGTGATTTATCCGGAACAACAATCCATTTTTAGCTATCCGATTCGCGTCGACGATAAATTTTACTTTTGGACTTTGTATCTTCAGATATCTTCACCCGTTTATCTGACTTGGTTCGCCCGTAAGATTTAGGGTTCACTTGGTTTCTTGCTTTGCAAGCTTCTTTGTTAGCAGCAGTTTGCTCAGTAATCGGTTTATATTTCTCGATAGCTACGTGGTCTCTCGGTTTCTCCTCGCTCACCACTTGTACTATTTTCTCCGGAGGCGAGAAAACGCACACGATCTCTTTCACCACCGGTTCTTCTTTTTCATCAGGGTTCTTGATTTTGACATCTTTAGGGTTCTTGATTTCTGCACCGTCGGAGTTTTACTGTCTAGGGCTTTCTTGGTATGTTAAGACGGGAATCGGAGAGTAGTTATCTGCACGGCTTCTCATCGCTACCGCCGCCGCAGTATATTCTCCGTAAAAGTTGTGACTCTATTTATCAGTATTGCCTGGAAATCTCGAGAGGATACATACATATATCATACGTGATATATCAAAAGACGACAATTGTTTACATCTTTTATATATGGAGAAATGATAGTCAGCTATACGAACTATATCGCATCACATGGTCACACATGTATACTAAATTAATACATCTCTAACTACACGAACTATATGATCTGTATAACGACATGTATCAACTAACAATAAATTATGTGATTAACATCATAAGCATCCCGGAAGTAGACGGAAAAATGTACCGGAGGAAGGAATCTAGTACCGTATAATTCATATATTAAAAACTACACGACTATATAATTAATGTACCCAGAACTACACGATATATAATGAATGTATTCATAACTGCACGATATATAATTAATGTATTCAGAACTAGACGATAATAAAACAAATAATAGAAATTAGTCAAATTACAAATCTAAAAAATAATCAAGTAAACTAATAGGCAAAAAAATATCATCGTTTCATGGCACACTTGAATCTCCTGATCTTGAACCTCCTACTCCTGAACTAGTCGACGTCTTCCTAACATCACCATTGCAAATATCAACGATGTCTTCTATGGTACCTGCAATTTAAAGTCTGAATTAGTTGGAAAAAATCACTTAATTTAAAAATGGATTTTATAAATTTAAAAGTTTTACCTTCATATTCTGCAAAACCCCGCAACCAATTGCGAGTGCAGAGTAGAGTTTGAACATTATGCGGAAGCAGACGGTTCCTGTATGGGGTCAACACTTGAGCTCCAATGCTGGAAGCCGATTCTGAAGCTACAGTTGTGATAGGGATGCTGAGCACATCGTATGCCATGGAAGCTAGATCTCCAAATCGATGTTGGTTATCCTTCCAGTAGCCCAAGACATCCAGATCTGGAAAAGACTTCCTCTCTAGTTTCGGCTCATCCAAATAGATATCTAAATGTATCTTTGTGCTGCGCGCACCAACATCAATGGTTCTTTCCAACTCAAAAAGATCCTGTATAATAAAGATTTACATCATAAAGTTAGCAATGCCAAAATTATGAGTATATTAGTATGGAATTATTATAGTGCATTTGAGAATACTTACATTATCAAAATCATCATCAAGCGGAGATTCAATAACTAACTCATGTGGAGTCGGTGTTGTTGAAACATCTGAAGAACTAGACGATACCGTATGATAATCATCATAGATCAATTTCAAATTCTCCCTAAGTTCTTTAATCTTCGACACAGAAGTATAGGGATCCACTGTTTCATAAGCTCTTTCAAGCATTTGCAACTTCATCAGTGGATCTAAAACAACTCCCATAGCTAAAATGAGACTGTAATGCTCCCAATACTTAGCAAATTTCTTTTGTATCTTCTGAGCCATTTCCTTCACATCTTTATCATCACAAGTGGAGTACTTCTTCAACAACAGCTCAATCCTCCATACATGTGTGAAGTACACATTAGATGTGGGGTACTTCGAACCTGAGAAATGAGTGGTGATGACACTAAAAGGCTTCAAGAAATCACATATCTTTTCTCCACGGTCCCATTCATCCTCTGAAGGTAATGTCTTATAATTTGTGTCATAATACTCCATGCTAACAAAGGCATTCCTAAACTTCAACGCTCTAGCAAGCATCTCATATGTAGAGTTCCATCTAGTAGGAACATCAAGAGATAATCCTGCTCCACTCTTAATCCCAACTCTATCTACACATGCTGCAAATGCTTCCTTTCTTTGTTGTGAAGCTTTCACATATCTGACACTTTCTCGAATGTTATGCAACACATCTTTTGCTAGCTCTAAACCTTCTTTCACTATAAGATTCAAGATATGGGCACAATATCTAACATGCATAAACTTCTCATCGCATAACAATCCACTACCACTGCCACTCATCATTTGAAGCCTACCTTTCAATATTCTCAGCATACTACCATTGTTAGACGCATTATCTAGAGTCATAGAAAAAACCTTCTTCTCTAAACCCCATTCTTTTAGACAATCAAGAATCCTAGTAGCAATGGTTTCACCTGTGTGTGGAGACTTCAGTTCACAAAATGCTAGAATCTTACTGTTCAAGTTCCAGCTATCATCAATAAAGTGAGCAGTTAAGCAGATATAACATGTGGTAGTGGGACGAGAAGTCCATAAATCCGATGTGAAACACACTCTACTACGATGCTTTGCAAGTCTCACTTTCAGCTTTTCCTTTTCTATCTCAAACCTCCTGAAAACATCAGCTGCAACTGTCTGTCTACAGATTGGCTGGCAATCTGGATTCAAATATTTGTCCCTTGCTCTAACTTTATCATACTCGACATATCGAAATGGTAGATCGTGATAGATGATAATCTCGCTAGCCATTTCACGATCTACCTTATGATCATATGCAGGTCTAGCTCATTTCTTAGGAGCCTTTGAACACGTCTCCAAATGTTTAATCAAGTGATGTGTTCCATAGCTTGCTTGTGTTTTGCTATTGATCACTAGATGTGTACCACAATGTTTGCACTTGGCCCTTCCTTTGCGATCATTTCCTAACCCAACTGATACAAAATCATCCCAAACAAGAGAAGTTTTACGTCTCTTCCGTGGAGCTCGAGTTGATTCAGTTGCTTGAGTTTCACTCTGTTTTGGTGCTTCAACTTCTGTTTCTTTCTCATTCATCTCAACTTGAGCGTCTTCCTCATTCAAATCTATAAACTCACTTTGAGCATTGAGAAATGCTACCATTGGATGAGATTCAAAATCCATGCTACCAAAGAAAAGATCAATTCACAGAAACTAAACGAAAGAAACATTCACTAGCCAAACAACCAAAGTCATCAGTTTCATATAGTTATCATCACACAGTTCGATTACAGATCCAAGCATATATATTTCCATGGGACTGACAAAATCCAAGCAAAAGCATAAGTAAAACACAATCATTTGAAATCAAACTTAGATAAGGCTTTCATAGCCCCAAAAAGAAACGCATAAAGTGTGAAACCTTAACCCAATTCACAAATATAACCAATCAGACAAGAGTCATCTGATTAAATTCTACATGATTTTAGCATTCAACGAAATTCGTCTCTGCGGCTAATGGGTTTCGAAACAAAGCCAATCACTTTCTAAACCCACGAAATTTCCAAAAGAATGAACACAAAATAGGCCTTAAAAAGTAAAGACAACAAAAGGCGTCAATGTGTAAGTTGATTCGCAGTAAAATTACCGGATTGGAAGAGACGGCGGTAGAAGACAAGAAACCGCAAGATGGAAGGTCGGAAAGGAACTTGGAAGCACTCTGATCACGAGAATCGGATGGCCGAGAAGATAAACCAGTGATAAACCCTAACAGACGCAGACGAAGCGAAAGAGAGAAGAGAAGAGAAGAGAAGAGAGATCTCTAAGGAAAAATTTCAGAGACAATCGACGAAGAGAAGAAAACCTAAAGCCAAAAACGATGCCGTTTTCCTTAGGTAATTTAAGTGTAAATGGGTTTAAACGGGGGCCCGTTTATTTTGATAGAAAACCCTTTTATTATACGGGTCTAAATGGGTAAACCCATTTAAACCCATTTATTTAAAACTGTTAAATGGGTTTAAATGGTTTTTTTTTTTTAAACAGGACCCATTTAGACCCGCGAAATCTGTACCCATGACAACATCCCTAGCTACATGGTCTCTCGGTTTCTCCTCGCTCCCCACTTGTACTATTTTCTCCGGAGGCGAGAAAACGCACACGATCTCTTTCACCACCGGTTCTTCTTCTTCATCAGGGTTCTTGATTTCGACATCTTTAGGGTTCTTGATTTCTGCATCGCCGGAGTTTTACTGTCTAGGGCTTTCTTGGTATGTTAAGACGGGAATCGGAGAGTAGTTATCTGCACGGCTTCTCATCGCTGCCGCCGCCGCAGTATATTCACCGTAAAAGTTGTGACTCTCTGTATCAGTATTGCCTGGAAATCTCGAGAGGATACATACATATATCATACGTGATATATCAAAAGACGACAATTCTTTACATCTTTTATATATGGAAAAATGATAGTCAGCTATACAAATTATACCGCATCACATGGTCACACATGCATACTAAATTAATACATCCCTAACTACATAAACTATATGATCTGCATAATGACATGTATCAACTAACAATAAATTATGTGATTAACATCATAAGCATCCCAGAAGTAGACGGAACAATATACCGGAGGAAGGAATCCAGTACCGTATAATTCATATATAAAAAACTACACGACTATATAATGAATATATCCATAACTACATGATATATAATGAATGTATCCATAACTACATGATATATAATTAATGTATTCAGAACTAGACGATAATATTATATGTAGTCGAATTCCATACCAAAACGGATCACAGCATAACAATCTAAAAAAGTAGAAATGTTTCTTCCAAAACATGTGAAACATGGTTTCCCAAAAAACTTTCCCCAAAAAACCACCTACCCAAAAAAATCTGAAAATCACGTTGAGATAGGGAAAAAAATGTTTAACCATCCAAACTAAAACAATGCTGATGAGAGAACGTGTATGTGATGAAGCTGCTGACAAGGACGCTGAGCTGGACAATAAGACAAGGTCAACGTTTTACCACATGCTCTATGATTATTTTTTTTTTTTTTTTTCTCTGAGCCACACTCTCTCTCTTAGTTACATTAATGGACTATGCAGTCATTTTTTAGGTTTTATATTTATTTTTTGCTCAACGTTTTGCCACATACTCTATGATTTTTTAGCATAAATTTCTGAGAGTAAATTCGACTTTCGTTTTATTTCGTCTCTGAGCCACAATGGGGATTTTAAGTTGGATAGACTTTACAATTGTGAGAACGATCTGTGACTATGAGTAGGATTCAAGTAACTAATCTACATAGTTCAAGTTCCTAAGCTAACAATAACAATAAAAAAGCCTAATGTTAGTTAAGTAAAAGAATAATGTTAGTTACGTAACTGATCCACATGATTCAAGTAATTGATCCCAATGCGTAACTATTTTATTTTATTCATGAAGATATTTGATTCCGTCTTTTCGTAGACTTTGCAAACGAACCGAATATGTTCCCCCAAACAAGTAGTATATTTTCAACGATATTTAGAAGCAATCGCATGATGAATAAGTCCAACATTATGCACAAATAATGCGCATAAACATTTTATTGGTTTGCTTTTTTTGGTGGTGGTGCCATATCGTACTAATATCGATCTTGTCTTTGAACCCTATGTGAGATTAGATGAAGAACTCAATCGTATTGATGTGTTTGATCGTAAAAATTAAACATAATAACTTATAAACCTACAGAAATCACAGAGATAACAATGAATCACATAAATTAAAATTAAAACATAGATAACAGAGATAACAACGAATTACAAAAATTAAAATAGAGATAACTTAAAAAAAAAACACACAAATATAACAACGAAACAGTTTCTTCTCTCTCTCCCGCCTTCAGTTCTTGGTGTTCTTCTTACCACCGCTGCTGCCCGAAGGAGTCACGTCATGGGTTGCCGGAGGAGGAGGGAGTTGATACTCCTTTACGAGCACCTCACCGTCCAAGTTGTTCTCGATTTCGGTTGTGGGTTGAAACTCACGCGCGAGCCTGATCTTGGGTGTAAGTGTGTGTTTTTTCTTCTTTGTGTGATAAGTTTTTAAATAGATAAAACACAACCACCAAAACCATGGCTCAGTTATGAAGAAGCCATTTGCCTTCATTGATGGAAATTGAATTTTGAGCAGAATAGGGGTCGCGATCGATCGTTTCAGGGGGAAGAAGTAGAAGATAGAGAGGTAGTTTATTAAAAGAGCGAAAGAGAAAGAGAGAGGAGGGGATACAAAGGTTTGATTAATGATGAAGACGACGACCTGAAGAGAGAGAGAGCGTAATAAAATTTGAGGTTTTGTTTTATTTTAATTTTATTTTTACTTATTGTTTTTTTCATCTTTACTGTGTTAAAAGAGCGAAAGGGAAAGAGAGAAAAAGAGGTATAGAGAATCATGGAGATTTACTCAGTTGGTTCGGTATTCTTGGGTTTTTACTTTCACAATTTTCGATAATTAGGGTTTATATCTTTAATTGTGGCTTCAAAAAGACCAGAAAGCAAAGAATGACAAGGTTGAGGAGTTTCGTGTTTTTACCTTGCCGCTGCTTGATGTTTTCCTTAAACATATTCTTTTAACTAGTTTTTCGATATGTTTTCTCCACATTCCTCGACAGCTGATTTGATCCAAAGCCATAACAACTACAAAAAAGTGCAAACTCTATTATCAAAGGGCCATGAATTGCGAAGCTAAGACTACTAACAAATATTTATCAGTCATAAACTAAATTACTGGCTTAAATATGAGATATTTAACTTAACTGCGTCCAACATATGCACAAATAAGGCATATAAACATTTTATTGGTTTGCTTTTGAGGTGCAGTGGTGGTGGTGTCATATCGTACTAATACCGATCTTGTCTTTGAACCCTATGTGGGATTAAATGAGGAACTCAATCGTACTGATGTGTTTGACCCACATAGGGTGCCATATCTTACTAATATCGATCTTGTCTTTGAACCCTATGTGGGATTAGATGTGGATTCAAGTAACTAATCCACATAGTTCAACTTCCTAACAATGACAATTAAAAAGTTGAATGTTAGTTACGTAAAAGAATTATGTTAGTTAAGTAACTGATCCACATGATTCAAGTAACTGATCCCAATGCGTAACTATTTTATTTTACTCATTTAATAAAAGAAGATATTTGATTGTGTCTTTTCCGTAGACTTTGCAAACGAACCGAATACTTTCCCCCAAACAAGTAGTATATTTTCAACGATATTTAGAAGCAATCGCATGATGAATACGTTCAACATTATGAACAAATAAGGCACATAAATATTTTAATGGTTTGCTTTTGTGGTGGTGTGCCATATATCGTATTGATGTGTTTGACCCACATAGGGTGAGTAAACTTGCCATGCTCCAAAACCAGCTGCGTTTGGTGACTCAGGAAGGCGTTGTCACTACACTTTCGAAACATCTCGGGAGATGGAGAGGCTCGCTCTGGAGAGAACTTCAGGTAACAACTTCAACTTTGAAGACAAAAAATATATATAGAATCATCTAATTATCTTCCTTTTTCATTGAAGGTCAAATGGGATCCAATACCCTATGGGAAAATTGATCAAGCTACCAACTTTTGGGAAGTGGAGCCAGCCCCTAGCAAGAAAAGACCAAGAGTTGAGACAGACACAGATTCTACTGCTTTGACACTCTTCGGCCATAGAATCTTGTGAACTCCCTTCACTTTACTTTTGTTGTCCCTGTCTTTACTTTTTTTTTACATAGAGCGAAGGTTGAGACATACACAGATTCTACTGCTTTGACACTCTTCGGCCACAAAATCTTGTGAACTCCCTTCTCTTTACTTTTGCTGTCCTTGTCTTTACTTTTTTTTTACATTGAGCGAAGGGGAAACTGTCAAAAGAACTTTGAACATAGAGCCACTCCCCTGTCCCCGTCTTTACTTTTAGTTCATGCTATTAGAGAAGATTCTCTCAACTTTTACCCATTCTATACATTTTTGTGCTTGCTTATATTCATTTTTGCTATCTCAATCATCTAGTATGAATTCTCCAATCTATGTAGTTCTCTTCTTCTATGTTGCAAGATTTTGATTTGGTTCATCTGTTTTAGTCTGTTAGATTGATAATTTAATTTGATTTCTCTGTTTTAGATTTTGTTTTGTTTCCCACGTTTTTTTTCCTTCATTATGTTTTACAAACATGTTTTCGTTTAGCTCTTATTATATGAAACCTCTATGTAACTATGTGTTTGGTTTAACTGTGATTATCAGAGACCACTATCGTGTGATTGAATAAGGTTTTTTATTAACTTAATGAGTTTTGTGCTAATCAGAGGCCACCATCATGATAATCAGAAGCACCCATTGTGAATAATGTTTGTTATTGACTAGAAATTAACTCAGAAGCTTCACGAATCACGAGATGGATTTGTAATTTGTGTTTACGTTTAGTTCGTCTGAGTCTCTGAGATGCATAACAAGGTTTATTTATAATTACGGTACATGTCACTTATCCTAGAGCCGAGCTAACATGGCAAAATGGCTAACTGATTAGGTCGTAGTTAGACCGACTGGTCCGGTTTCCAATACTTTATGATAGAATTGGGGCATTGGAACAAGACTCCGATCAAAAATATATTAATTTTTTTTTTAAACTAATAAATCAAAAATTCTTTAGAAATGATTTAAATCGGCTTTGTAAATAAAAGAGAACAACCCCACTAACAGATGTATTTTTCAAATTTAAAATCATAAACAATGTTTTTTTTTTATTAATAGCTTTGTAAGAATATATATATAAAGTTGTCCATTGTATTTAATCTTGCAGTCATGGTGATAAATGAAAGACGTTGTCCAATTTCTCCATCTAGTAGTCCATACTCTTACTCTTAATTAAGGCTAAACACCAATTCAGGCAATCAGATGGATTTTAATTCTTATATCTTTTCTATTCTATTACTACGGTAGACTTTATTAGTGATGATTGATTCACGGGACATCTCTATTATTTACTGCTGAAAGATTTCCAATGTGGTCAACTTCTTTGTTATTCTTATTTGTTCCAATGTGGTCCGATGTCGTAGAGACACTCTTTGCTTCCTTCATTTTGCACCATACCACGAGGTATACTCCTCCCACCATTATCATTGCACAATTATACTGTAAGTTTCACAAAATAAATAGCAAACGAGATCCACGTATTACATATATCATAATTCATGCACAAAAACATACGTTTAATAAAACACATGCACGAGTTTGGTGTCCCTTCCCAAATGAAGGGTTTCCTCTAAAGCAAATGATCCGACTAGGGCTACGATCACCAGCCTTACGGGGTTAAACACCGTAACATATAACGGTCCTTTTGTTTCAAACGCACCACACAACAGGAGGCATGACCATTCCTGAAACAACTACTCCCTACACATTGCGGACAAGATAATTAAAAACGTGTATTATCAAATACACACACACACATATATAACTATATATATATATATATATATATATATACGCAATTAGACGCATGTCTCAAATGATCCTCAATCATTGGATATATTGTTTTTGTTACCGAATAAACCGTATAGTAAGGAGGCTATATATAATGTTCCATCCTAATCGTCATTGCTTCCAGTAACGATCCGAACAGAGAGCAACAACCATGCACACCAAGCTTCCCATCGCATTCATCAAACTTATGTTCCAATAATGTCCTCCAACTTGTTTGCCTATTTTTGCCTGTTAAAAAAAAAACATATTACGTTTCTTGAAACATTTTATCAACGTACGTTTCTTGAAACATGATTGTTATAAATACCATTTTTATTTCTACTTTTTTGGTGCTATAAATTAAGAATAAATATATATATGATAATATGTGTACATAAAAATACGTATGTATGTTACTTCACAAAGGAATATATATTTAGTTGTACATCCATATATAAATGTCTAGGAGGTAATATGATCAAACTTGGAACGCAAACACACAGTAAAATACCGTATATGTTAGATATTTTCATGTATTACTATTAAATAATGTTTGAAAGAAAAATCAAAACTAGTTTGTTTGTTTTGGTTACCAGCACAAACGATGCATGCATCTCAAACAATCGAACCCTATATAAATCCAAAATGAAATGCAGTCGGATCAATATATACTTTTAAAAAACTAAACTAGCCGAAGGATGATATATATATGGATGGAGGAGAAAAATAAAAGTAGCACTTGCCTGCAATAATAACCAAAGTGAGAAGGAAACGTTCCTGCCAAAAACCATAAGAATCCCTGGGACTGAGATGTGGTGGTTCGAAGTGGCTCGGCCATTTGATTGATGAGTATTCGAGCTTTTAAGTAAGTCAACGTGTGTTGACCAGATATGAATCTCAACACCTTTATAGAATACAAACATGTGGGCCCCACCGGCACCAAGCAGCTTCCCCACAAGCTTAGCCCTCCCTTCGTTCGATCGCAGCCGTAGAGTTTCCATCATGTGGGTCTAACGACAAATCGAACGGATGTTAGATAAGAGTTTAAAGTAAAATTTATAGCCTTTTAAGTTCTCAGTCAGTTGGAATTTTTGCTTCATATAGATCGATGGTTTTGTAGTTTTGAGTTTTCATTTAAGTTTAATTATGTTATACTAGATAAGTGTCAGCATATATGCGGGTTTGTAATTTAATATTTTATAACCCGTAAAAAAAATTAAAAACAAAAAAAATAGAAAACAAAATTAGATCACCGTAAAAATATATAATACATAACTTTAGCAAAAAAGTTTCCGATAAAATAAATATATATATATATATATTGAAGGAAAATTTTGGTGAAACATATGCGGTAAATAACTTTGGATACGATTATTGGATTTTTAATTTTTTGGTGTGTAATTGATATACTATTAAATTGTAGTTTATATAGAGGTGATAAATTAGAATTATTTTCCTTTTAGAATTAATTTCCTTAATCTAAATTGAAAAACTCAGGATTTTTTTCCTTTTTATATTAATTTTGTCTTTTAAAATATATTTATTTTTTAAAAAAAAATTTTAGTAAATTTGCCTTTTAAGATTATAAACCGGTTATTAAATTTTCCAAATTTTATAATTTTTTATTAATCAATTTTAAAATTTTTCAGCTTTGACATGTGTCGTGATTATGTGAGTTAGCAACTTTGAAACATTCAAGTTTATACTATTTTTTTTCCTTATTCTTATTAGAAATACTAAATTTTTTTTTATCTTTTTTAAAAAGACTTTAGCCTTTAAGAAAAACTTCCTCAATCTTAAAGCTATTTTGTTTAAAAATGAAAACGGTATTTAGCTTTTTCCTTAATATAATAGTATTTTGTTATTAACCATTTTTCCTTAATTTTAAAAAAAAAAATTATTTTATCTATACACAATTTTTTTTTCTTTCTTTTTTTGCACTTTGGCTTTTTGGATTACTTATTATTTTTCCTCGTATTTTTGTTTGCTAACTTTACTTTTCAAATTAAGTTTAGATTATATTTTTTCTTTTTATTGTTAATATTATGTGTTAATATATAATTGAAAATTTATTACGTATGTGTCAAAATCTTATCGATTAACTTGACATGTGTCACAATCTGGCGAGTTACTACTTTTGAAACATTATGCTTTATATAATAAGATTTCTAAATATATATACCCATACATAATAATTAGTATTTAGTTATAAACGTGTAATTTTCAACAATAATAAATGAACTAACGGGCTATGCTTGATCATTTGAATGTTTTATTAATATGCCTAAGAACAAATAAATCAATATATGTAGTTTTTATTACCTTTATTTATTGAGTATATATAAACCTCTAGAAAACACACCTTTCTTCATAAAACGAAAACAAACTTTATAACACATATATACTCGTGCAACCAAATGAATAGATCATATATACTATTTCAAAAAAGGTAATCCGATAGTGAAGGATGTTGCACACAAACCTCAATTTCTGAAGCGGAAAAAATCTATTAAGAAGAACACATTGTCTCAGTCAGAGGCTTCGGTCTCAAGCAACATTAAGAAGGGTGGTCTCAAAACATTGAAAAGAATAATGGGCCTGAAGAAACTGACTGAGCCCACCAAGCCCATCGCTCATCTCACGTAGAAGCTCTGCAACGGTCAAAACAAAGCAAGGTCGTCACATTAGAAGTGTGATCGTATTCGTACGGAGACAACAACAGCTAATTAATTAAATCTCTCTGAGTAACAGATATGATGTTCTAGGATCTTGTGCAATCACGTGTCAATAGGACGGTATGTTGTATGTTCATATGTCATCTTTTTCCTTAAATCCTTAATGCTTGTAATCGAAAACATTAGAGAGATAAATAATTAAGAAAATATACATATATATTCAAGCTTTTCTAAAAATCTACAGAGGAAGACGAAACTAAATAGGATCTGAGCTTCAGAAGCAACCGCATATAACTATGGTATAATAACTGCGATAATCCGAGCCAAAAATGATCGATCTAGTAAGAAGAAGAAGAAATCGCAGAGGAAATTTATGCGTGAGAGAGCACACTGAGAACATTCTCAAGCAGTTACGTGTGCGTAATGCGTATGCATACACATAATTAATTTTTTTAAATTAAAAAGCATAAGTTAAGTCTTATCATCAAATCAAAATGAAAAAAAAATCAAACAAAATTTCTGTAATTGAAACTGATATATGCATAATGCACAATTCAATAAGAATCATATATAGCCATAAAATCTAGCACAAACCACAAAATCCACCTAACTGTTAATTTTGTATATAAGGATCACCTAACTCTTGTTGCTACCAACGTGAGGTTGGCCTAGTGTAAGAAGAATTATGTAAGATTACCCAAAAAATCGTTGTTGAAAATAGATGATGTGAACCCGATTCGTCTATACAACTAGAGGATGTTGTCATTGCAAGATTACCCGAGAAATCGTTGTTGAAAGTAGATGATGTGAAGGGTAAAGTCGTGGAGTCGTCGCCTTCAATGCTTTTGGATTCAACTTCAATGCCAATGTTTCTAAAATAAATTATAACTTCAATTTTGTGAAAGATATCAACTCATTTATTATAGCTTAATAAAACATATATATTGGTAATTTTGTTTATATTTTTCTTATTTTTGCTTTTATTTTGATTTTGTTTTGATTAATTTCGCTAATTTTTTTTTGTAATTCAAAATTTTTAATAGTTATAACATATTAATAAAATAACAAAAAAATGAATTATAGGTAAACTTATTATGGAACTTAAATTGATGTTCGCAAAAAATAGTTAATATAATTATCTTCAATTTATAGTTATATTGTTGTATTGAAAAATGAGAAAGACCACAAATTCTAGTATTATAATATAGAAAAAATGAACTGATTCGTTGGTCTTTAGAGAGACGTCTTGAGTCATTTGTGACACTATTAATCATTGATGGAAAACGTAAGATACGTAATTTTGTTGGGATCCTAAATAGAAATATTAAACACTAATTGTTAAGTTTGTATATAAGGATCACCTAACTCTAGTTATAGTATGAAAACTGTTAGAAAAGAATTAAGAAACAATCTATAATGACTTAACTCAATACGTATTAATTGAACAATATCACACTAATGATAGAAATTTACATCGACTTTAAACTTATGATGTACATAATAACATTAATCATTTGGCTAAATGACCAAAAATACTCAAGGAATTTCTATTTGCGTTCTATTGTTTTCTTCTTAAATTATCTATTTCCATTCATCCTTCATTCCTGTTTATGTACTTGTAATATAATTTCCAGAATGTTAAGTTGGGATCATACTAGGGCTGAGCAAAAAATCTGGATCCGAAAATCCGAACCGGTACCGAACCGAAAAGGTTTCGAATCCATCCAAATACCCGAACGGATCCTAAATTCTTATATCCGAAGAACCAAATCCGAACCGGTACCGAACCGAGAACCGAATGGGTACCCGAAATATCTGAAGTGTAATTATATACCCAAATATATCAATTATATTTAGACTTGATATAACCCAAATACCCAAAATTACAACTATAAACCCAAATATTAATTATTTTTTGGGTATTTTAGGTATATTTTTGATATTATGGATATATCGAATACACATATTTTGTTTTTTCTGGATTTTTCGGGTATTTTGGATACTTTTGGCTTGGAAGTATATTGTTTTTATTGAAATGAATATTCATGTTTTTGTGTTTTGTCTCGGATTTCAGATTCTTCGGGTTTTTCGGATACTTTCGGATCAAGATCCGAACATATCCGAAAAATTCCGGATCTTAAAAAAATACCCGATCCAATCCGAATCGAATCCAAAATTTTAAAATATCCGATTGGTACCTAAATACCTAAACCCAAAATATCCGATCCGAACCGATCCGAGGATCCGAACGCCCATCCCTATATCATACTATGTAAATATATATATGTCGAATCTTTTTATCGCAATGAAAACTTTTGGGTCAACAATTATACTCATTTTTAAACATTGGGCCCATGGGTAAAAGCCCAAATATATTAGTGTAGTCCTAAAGAGGGCCACTAGATGTATACAAGTAGCTACAATTGCTGTTCGCTTTGCAAGTAAACCGATGTACCAACATGTACACATAACTCCCAAAATTTCACTTCCAATGATTAAACCGCCTTTCAATTCTTGATATATATATATTTTTGTCAATTTTGGTTTAACTAGTTCCGTAGGCAATAATAGCAAGCCCTAACTTAAGACACAATCTTTATCATTCTCTATTGGAAATCTATGCAACACAAAATGCATTCCAATTATATACTACACAAAGGGGATTTGAGATCAAATCCTGGTTTACTCAAAAGATCCAATGCCTCATGAGAACCAACCACAACATATCTTGTAACTTGAAGTCGGTATTCGACCTGTTTCCCGGATATATTCGACTTCAGCCGCTGCCTTCTCGGCATCACGGGATTTTCTAGCTTCCGCTGAAGCCCGTTTCTCTTCCGACCTTTGCTTAGCCATCGCAATTTCTTCACCATCTTTGCTTCAGCTTCAGCTTTCATCTGCTCAACTTTGGCCTACCAACAGAGTTCCAGCAATGCTTTAACAGTGAATTTGGTGCGAGTGACCAAGCAAAAGTTTCAAGAGAATAAGAACTTGATCGGAAAACGCCTCACATACCTCAATACGTCGCATTTCTGCTTCGAGTCTGGCTTTCTCCTGACTTTCCCAAGTTTGTATTCTGATTTGCCTCATCCCAACTTCATGCGCATGGATGGTTAGTGTATGGATCGAAAGCCAAATTAAATGTATAGTCTTATATGGATAGACACATATGGGCTACACGACACCTATGAATATTACAATTATTTCATCAAAAGTTAAAGTACTAATCTTTACATATATATATATATCTATTATATCATTATAATTATTATTTAAAACCTCTTTCGTCAAGAGGAAAGTGGTCGACTATATATAGCCAAAGAAGAACAAGAAAATCAAAGTTGTGAGTTTAGAAGCTATAGCCATTTAAAAACAAAAAATGGAGAGTTTGATGGTAGAGATGGCGAAGACCATTTGGTGGATAATAGTTATAGGAGTGTTAGGTTTAGGGTTTCGTGTGTACGGTAAAGTGATGGCAGAGCAATGGAGGATGCGGAGGAGGCTGACGATGCAAGGCGTGAAGGGTCCTCCGCCGTCGCTATCATCGCCCATGACTACACGTCTTCTCCCTTTCAATACGGTATGCTCTCTACTAATCTCATAATATATATATATATATATATATATATATAGTTTATAATTTTGAATAGTGGCAGCACACGAGGCGGATTAGTCCTTTTGGATTAGACTATTCTATTTTTTTGGACGGATGAAGCAAACAAAACAAAAAAATAGCCGCATAATTGGGTTCATTTAGCTTCTTTTCTTTTGTGAATTTTTTCGTGTCATGGTTAATTATCTTCGAATTCCATACTGTCATTTTTTTCGTTTACTTAATAAATAATGCCCGTTATCAAGGAAAAAAAAATGAAGTAAACAAAACAAACTAATAATCAATCTTTCAAAAAAAAAAAACTAACTAATTAATATCTTCATAAAATCCGTCAAACTTTTTTTCGTTAATTAAATCTTCTACATAGTGAACGAAAAGCGGACTAGTATATATATATATATATATATGTGTGTGTGTGATATGTGTGCATACATTCTTGCAATTCATACGCGTGGATTGACAACTAACGCGCAGAATATATATAAAAAATTATGAATAGCTTTTTTATTCATTAGTTTAGAGAAGCCAATAAGGTTTTAAAAGCTAGCAGCTTATATTATGTATTTTCCTTCTCAATGATTCATTTTGATTCCTTTTAATTTGTTAAATAATATCAGCTATAAAAACAAAAACAAAAACATTAGATTGTGAAAATGCCTAGAAATCTCGAGAGGATACATACATGATATACCAAAAGAAGACAATTTATTACATCTTTTATATATTTAAATGCACGATTCATTTTAAAACCATAACATACTTAGAAATATTAATTATAGTAACAATTATAATAAGGTGTTGACAAAGAATGTGACTGAAATTTTTTTTTTAAACTGTTAAAATACAACTACCCTTTTGGCAAAAAAGTGCCAACTTACTGATGCAGCTGCAACGCCACGAGTGTTATAGATTGCGTACGTTATGCCAAACTTGTGGTAATTAACTAATATTGCACGTATTTATATATATAAAAAATTGCACGTTAGGAACTTTCCGTTTCTTAGTAAGAACTATTGGAAAAGTTGATAATGATATTGATACTGTGTACACAAAGTTGATTAGAATAATGAAAAATCATTTGCTGCGAATTCAATTATATAAAGAAGTGACTGTAATTCCAAGGTCCAAAAAACCGGAGAAAGAAAAGCTAGATATTAGTCGAATATTGGATTAGTATTTTATGCCAAAGCGATAATTAAGATAAATTTTAGACAACACCTAGAAAGCGGTAAATAGTAAATATAGAAGAATAGTAAAAGATATTATACATTATTATAAACTTTGATAAGTTCAAGTATCAAAGATTTAGTGTTTAGTGCTAGAGTTGTTGATATGATGTTGACTTATTGTGTCATTACTCCGGTTTAAACCGTGTAATGTATATTGTTGATAAAATAAAAGTCATAGTCCGTAAATCAACCGATAAATTTCTAGCTAACTCAAAGATTTCAAAAATTCAACAAAGAATGTGCTAGTAACACACGTGTTATCTCAATTTATCTAGCCGAATTTCAAAACGGTTACAAGCAAACGGCTACAACCTAACCAACTCTTTCTCACGTTTTAAAGACATGTGCTTATCTCTAGACATCTTAATTTTGCCTCCACATAATATCTCAAAGACATTCCCAATAATGTCTTTACAAATCTTTCATAACCACGTATACAAAATTGGTAACATCTTGTTCTAAATCTTTTTCCATCAGTTGTTGCTATAAATATATTTTGTACCAACAAATTTGTTTTCCTTCTTCACTCGAACTCGTCCAGATTACCTTTTTAATAGTTATTACATTTAAAGTGATTTGTGCATGTAATAGAGATAAGATCAAGAAAAATGGCATGGTGCTTTGAAGTTTGAATATGAAAGATGAAAATGAAATGGTGAATGAAGGATGGAGAACAACTAGTCACGTGCTGCGAGAAAGTGAAACATAATACAACCAAGAACATAAACTATAAATGCAGCTTGTTCTTCTGCTTCTTCTTTCTCATTCGAGAATCATCTTTATTGACAAAGATAGATCGGTTCATAATCATCTATATGCATTTTTATTTAACCTTTTTTAGTGACGTTTTATTAGCCATTAATCACGTTAAGACCAATCGGCTTTAGTATATTTTCTTCCACGACAAAGCTTACAAACGCTTGACTTCGATATTTTTTTTTTTTGGACACTGAGTTCGACTCTATATATGATAAAAAAAAGTTAGATTAAATTATCAAAGATTAGTTTAGTCCAAAAAATTAAAGACGAACCCCAACATTTGTTTTTTTTTTTTTTTAATTTAATTTCAAATCAATTACCAGTTGTCTTTCTAGATTTTATTTTTCAATACAATTTACAGGTAATATTAATAGTTATAAATCGTTAAAGTAAATGTTTCATAGTTGACTTTCAAATCAATTACTAATTGATCAGTGGTTATTATATTTGAGTTACTACTAATTTACCTTAACTATTGTTTAAATTGGAATTCTTTAATTTGCAAAATGTTACGAACTATGTGATTCATTAGTAGTAAATGAATGACATTGTTTTGTGGTTAGTCATAAATAACCAAATAAACTATATTGAAAAGATGGTTGGTGAGTTGTATTATACTCTCAACTAAATTTAATATATAGAAGTTGGCTAACTCTCTCGAACTGTTTGCCACATCAGCTCTCTCGAACTGTTTGCCACATCAGCACTGTAGAAAATGTCACATGTCCTTTGAAAAAAATCTCAATTCCTCGACTTTTTTTTTGGGGTTCTGTTACGTTTCTAAACGAAAGAGAACGCTTCGATTCATTTTCCACGTTTCTTCTCCTCTTTAATTTATCTTTTAACTTCAATCTCTTTTGTAACTCTTATGTGAGACTACGTACACTCCTTATACGATTGGATGACGTGTTCTTTACAATAAAATGCTCCCTCATGTAGATTCATGTGTTATAAGTTATAACTTTATAAAGACAAATATTTAATCTCGTAGGTCAATAGGCATCATAAAATACCTCACTAGTCTCACTATGACGTAAACAAAAAAATCCTTCAATATTCAAACCTAGATTTCAAATCAAACATCTTCTTTAATATTGGAGAAATTTTGACGGAATGTAATACTCTAATTTTTTGGGTTAAGTAGTATGTATGATTTAGATTAGGCCCAACTTACAAAGTTTATGGGTTACCTTGTCTTAAGTATGTAGTGGTTGAGTCGAAGGCACTAGGAAATTACCTTGTCTTAGAATGTGAACTGGAGACTGTCGGAAGTCCTTTTATTTACAAATAAATGTGAACTAGATACTGTCGCATATAACTCCCGACAGCCTTTTTCATTAATATAAATAAAACCATTTATATATTTATTTATTATTTGTTGTTCGAACAAAAAGAATGTATTACATCGATTAAATAGTATCACAAAAATAAACGATATTATTTCAAATTACTTATTAATAAATGATACTACAAAATAAGTGGTTTAACATCAGTTATCATAATTGATATTATTATTAACTAGTTTGACATCAATTAAATAAAACTGATATAAATTTGTCATAGCTTACATCATTTAAACAAGATTGATATAAAAAAAATGAATTTACATCAATTACATAATCGATGTATTTAATATATATTTTTAGCATCAGTTAAAAGAAAAGATCCAAAATTAGCATCAGTTACAAATTGATGTTAAATTTACATCAATTAAATAATTGATACAAATAATTCATTTAGCATTTATTAAATACAATTGATGCTATATATATGTTATAATCTATATAAATATGGGAAGGAGGATAATTTTGAAAATGAACGCTTCTTTGTCCCACATCGACTCTAGAGAAAGAATGAGATAATAAATTATCTCTATATATTCTTTACTTAATTAATTTAACTAACATGTTTATGAGCTTAACAATAATTATAACTAAGCTCCACACGATTTTAGGGATCCTTTATATAATTTGATGAAATATGAAAACAAAAATTTAAGTGTGTCAATAAATTCTAATATTTTGGAAAATATTATTCTAGCAGATATTTTATTGAACGGATAATATTAGTTTAATAATTGGTTTATCATGAAAGTAGTTACATCAATCCTTAAAAGTGATGCAAAACTTAGAGTTACCACTTTCAGAATCAGTTTTATAAATAATGCAAATTCGTTTGCATCAATCAAAAAATGATATAAACACATATAATAAATGATACAACACATCCACTACAAGAAAACAACGGATTTTGGACGGCCGAATCCGTCAGAATCCCGTCGGAAACAGAGATTCCAGACGGATTTCCGACGGATTTTAGCCGTCGGTTCTATCTCTTCGGAAATAGAAATCCCTCGGAAATTTCCGACGGATTTCCGAGGGAAATGATAACCGACGAATTTCCGAGGACAAATCCGTCGGGGAATATTCCGACGAATATCCGAGAAATATTCCGTCTGTTTGTTTTCCGACGGAGTTCAGAGGGATTTTCGAGGGCATAAATACCGACGGTTTTCCGAGGGTAAAAATACCATCGGTCCTAGTCCGTCGGAAATCTCTCGGAAATTTCCGAGGGATTTCCGACGGATTTTATCCTAGTCCGTCGGAAATCTCTCGGAAATTTTCGAGGGATTTCCGACGGATTTTATAAATATTTTTTTTTGTAATATTTATTAAATCATTATTTTATTTTGTTT